>APFE030931473.1:155303-169369 GCA_000404065.3 Pinus taeda | reverse complement strand
GTTCACTTGAATGCGTAATGATGTAGATCTTGGAATGATTTTATGTATATAAAAAAACATCTAGAATATTCATATTATGAGAACTTTATGATCCAATTCCGTCATATCAATTTCGGGAATTAAGTAAATCCTCACACTCTCTTCGCAAATCATCCGAATGATTGCCTGTTATATAGCATAGAGAATCTAACAGCCTCATAACTCCCTCACATCAAATATAGGAGGCATTAACTCCCTCCCAACAACCTGGAGCTAATCTAGGAACTGAATCCCTATTGTTGTCATCCTTCAGAGATTTTTGCCTATTTGACTCAAACAGAAAAATCTCAACACATGTATCACTATGGTTAACATGGAATTTGTTGATTTTTCCATTTTTTTATCTATATTTTGTTTTGTATTTTTCATACTTGCTTCTATATATATTGGTGTGTTTATTAAAATACCTTTTTCCATGAACATATCCTTCAATTCGTTAAATTAATATCCAATTTGAATATTTGGTTTTATATCTCTTCACTTCAAGAGTCATGGTTGAGCTCTCTAGAGCTATGATTGTTGTATAATTTTCTACAACACTCTTTTCCATGTGGGATAGCAATAATGTTTATTTATGTTTTTTTTATTTACCACATTTTTTCAATAATCTAAAACAGATCTTCTACTCAAATTTATGATAATTGTAAGTTATGTACCTATAAAACCTTGAATTGGAGTTTGTCTTGATAGCCAACTTTTCTCCATATATATCTTTGTAATTTTGGTCTATAGTACTATGATATTTCTTCTTTACAATGTCATAGATTTGACCAAAATTTGATTTTCCAAGTGAAGCCTGTATGAACTTTCTCAAAACTTGTCGATTCTTGGCCCTATCTAAGAGTGAACTTGTATGGATTACCACATGTCCAATTTTTCTAATGTGAATATGAAATTTGGATATAAACACTATGTTCCATCCCCTTTATAATGAAAGTAATAGTAATAAAACTAGATATTTATATAATCAAATATGTCTATTTTTTCACATACCACTTGTTTGAGACTAGTTCTATAATCAAATATGTCTAATTTTCCATGTACCAATTGTTTGAGACTGGTTCTAGTACTAGTAAAAAACCCTAACTTCCTCAACCTATCAATTTAAAAATATAGAGAATCAAAATATAATTTTCTTACCAAAATGATTCATGATATGTCTCCATTATATCCTAAAAATTTCATTGTATTATGTGTCCTAGAAAACAATTTGCAATTGTTTTACCAAAGACATGTTTTTGAGAATAGTTGTAGGACTGGGTAAAAACCACAAATTTCACATGCTATAAAGTTCAAAATGTAGTGAAGAAACACCCAAATGTTTTATCATAATTACTTCAATATGTATTCTCAAGCTCTGAAAAGTTTATTTTCAAAAACTTCCTAAAACAAAACATTATATTGAAATTTTCAAGGTGACCCATTTAAAGGAGAAAAACTCTAGGATTGTATGTCTTATACCAAATGTTAGGTAATAAACAATAAAATATCCAAAAAATAGAAATATGAGTAAATCCATGCATTGAGAGTTGGATATAAGAATAAATTATAAGTCTCTTCAATGGGATGACTCCTTCTATAATATAATAAATCTACAAGATGAGATGGTTTCTAAAACTAGGCCTCCCTAGTATACATAAGAGACAAAGGGTACAATTACAATTATTGTGCCTAAATAACAATACTAATATAATAATATAAATGTAATAAATCAATATCCAGTCTTTAACTCTCATCTACTAAGGATCAAAAAATTATTTTAGACTGAGAACTATTGTCAAACATAGCATTTACATTTCAATCATTCGCTTGAGATTTTATTTTCAAAAAAGGATTCATGTCTCCACTTTCCATTTATTTTTTCAATGTAGTGTTATGGTTTCATCCACAGTGTAGGTGCTTTCAACCACTATAAGTTTTTCCATAGTAGCTACATTTTGTCCTTTCTTAAAATTGTGCCACTTAAGACACAATTTCAGATGAAGTTTCTAACACTTCTCATCCATGTATTGTTTTACATTATGATGTTTGAAAGTCCTATTAGGATCCATCCATTTTTAGGCTATGGCTACAATCTTCAGGTCTCTTGTCTTTCTAGTCTTTTCTTGGGAATTATGTTGCTTCCAATATTAGAAGCGTAATAGTATGCACTTTGTCCCTATTCTTGTAAAAGGTATTATCATTTCAAGAGATGCTCCTCTTTGCGGCCTATTAAATAGAATTTTAAGTTTAAAATTGTCTTAAAATTATCCCATTGTGTAAACATGGGATATACACCTATCCTCAATGCATACACATAGTTCTCCCACCAAAATAGAGCATATCCAATCATCTTCAAACAAGAAAATGAAATCTCTTATGTTTATTTGATTTCATAAAGGAAAAAATAAACTTCAAATTGTTTAAGTTATATATTCAATGTTATAAATTTAACTTGATCATCACACATTCATATTTTTTAAACTTTCAAAAGGAATACTAGAAGTTGAGGAAACAATTTAGCATTTTCTAGGCTTCCAAACTTCATGCCTTTGTAATATTCTAGGTTAGACTTGTGTTCCTTATGATCAAACCCTGGTAAATGTATTTTATTGCCCTTCATTACTAGTAGTTGTGTTACCATCATTTCCAATGCAACAATGGTCTACACCAGCTAGCTAAAATTTACATGTCCTCATAACCATGTTCTCCATGAGAGGTCCCTACCAATCTTGGTTTTCAACTCCACTCTAGACATTGCAACAATGGCCATCGTTTGTCTTTATATCCATAATGGAGTTTTACCATAGAAGTTCAACTCTTTTAAACTTTGGGCTATGATGCCAAATGATTCATAGAAGGTGGACCTATGGCCCATCCATCTCATTATCCACAAACTATTACTTTGGAATAAAATGTAATCCCTACAATTTATAAACCACTTGATACTATGATTATTCCATATGGATTCAATATCTAAAAGAAGATCTCTATTTCTTAATCAAGTTTCAATGCTCACACTATTTGGGTTGCTTGCTTGAGGTGCTAGATCATTACAAAAGTAATGAAGAACAAAACACTCTATAGTTTTATTGTTCCAACTTTAACCATATATTTACATTCAAGATATATCTATTCAAGATTTACTCAAGATATAAGACGCTTTGTTTTTCAACCCAACAATTAATTAATTACAAGAATATTCACATTCCCAACACATCCATGCAATAGGTAGAGTAAAAGCATCTTTCTTTCATAGTGTTTACCACCATAACCAATGCATTGCATATTTTTATGGATTTATGTTGATTATTGGAGGTAATTAACTACTTGCACAATACTAAGGTTGAATCCATATACTTTGGAATGGTTATATAGTGATTGGAACAAAAAAAAAGGATCGTTGTAAGTGTAAGGATGCCTTCATTTTTATACATATTAGTCCCATCCTTGTGTTCATACCCCATATTCTAAAACATTATATTTATTTAGTTTATTTGTGTAATGCATAACACTCTTATTGCCCTTTTTTATATGGATTAGACCATTTTTTTCATTGTCATCCCTATTGATGCTTTCAAAGTGGAAAAATGACAGAATCAACTCATAGGACCATTTTTACCTGTAGGTCCCATTTTGGCAAATCAGGGTTTAAGTTTGGGGAATCTAATGAAGTTTTTTGGTCTGAAACCCCCAATTGTACCAAAACCATAACACTATTCTATGCTTATATACCTTTCCATTAGCACAATAATGACCTTAAAAAGAGTCTTTATGCAAAATTTATGCCACCCACAAGTTGACCTTCCTTGTTTGTCCATCATGAATTGGGAGGATGCCACATAAGACCAAATACTTATGCGAAAGGGGCTAGCCACATGACCGTTATGAATAATAATGTAGAATATTGGTTTTTTATATCATATTGATTTTTGAATAAGTAAAAACTAATCCTTATCTGGCTATCGAACTATGTTATAATTGGGCCTAGTAGGAGGAAAAGGGCTTTGATTTTATTCCATAACATTTTATTCCATAGTAAAGAAGAGTAGCTAAGAGTTGAAAGAGAGACAGAAATACAAAGAGGTTTTATGTTTTGTAGCATCTTATGGGCCACATGTCTCATTCCTTTTTATTTGCACCATTTACATTCAAAGAAATAGAGAGAAAAACAACCTCACCTTCCAACCAAGCTTTCTTCGGAAAGGGTTTCGTAGGTCATGTCTTGGTTGCATTATGTTTTCTAAGTGATTATTATATTTGTTCTCTATTTTATGAATTTTTGTATTTTGTATGCATTAGAAAAAAGATAAAATTTAATAAATCCATAAATATAAGGAAAAATTAACCCTCATGGTATAAATTTTGGATTTGAGTAATTTTTTATGAAGCTTGTTGTGATAAAATTTCTAGTGGAATATCCATGGCAGTTTATAGATAAATTCACAAAACACAAGAATAATTATATATATAATATATATATATATATATATATATATATATATATATAATATTATTAATTACACTGAAACTGAATGAAATGGAGGATGATGGAACCTCTACACATCTCTCTACCATATATTATGGCAACAAGGCACCAATCGACATTTAGTCAAACATAAATATGAGATTATGAATATAAACAAGTTTTAATGCATAACAAAACATTCAAACTAATTCTTTATGTTAATGCTCTAATTAATGAGAAATTGAGTTGTGCGTAATACACTAATGCGTATATGCTTGGGGAATGTATGCAATGTTAGTAAATGTTCAAGACGACTTAACTAAGGTAAGAATTAAGTTACATGTGTTGTGTATCAAGTTAATGAATTTCGTAAGCCATACTTCAACCCAATGAATATATGAATTAATGATTAGCATTAACTAACAATACAACTAGGGAGATGTTGGAGTTCGAGGATAATGCTTGTCAAGTTAACAATTCCTAAACAACCCATTTAAATCTAGAGAATATTCTAGAATACATAAACTCAATCACATAGTAATGAATCCATAATAATAGATATTTTTACCCTCGAAAAAGATAAGAAAACCAACATTGAATGGCTTTTCTTAGCCTTTTTTTCTTGACACTTGGAGAATTACATTGGTGTTTTGGCTCTCTATATATGTATAGATTACAACGTTATAAGTATTCTCAATGATTATTTTATTCTCTACCAAATAACCCTTTCTCAAATGGTGTGAAAGGGTATATAGGATGAATTATCTTGTTGGGAATAGCTGCAAGGACAAGTATTTGTTTAATTAATTATCTTACCAAATCTAATACTCTTCCTCTTCTTTGTCTAATGGTGGGAAAATTGTGGTTCATGTTCCTTGTGTTCTTCTTCTTTTTCATGATTTAATTATTTTATGTTTTCCTTATACAACACTTCGGATGCAAGTAGTATTGGATGGGACAAGAGTGGACCCTACACACTATAAATTGGTTTCTTTGATATTTTCATAAACCTTATAGCCTTAAGGCTCACTTCCTAGCTATCTTTCTAATCCTGCTAAGTTTTCTTCATTGTTCACCCCTTACAACAAATTAACTTTTGTATAAATCTAGTTTTGGATCATTAAAATGTATTTCATAATTTGTATATTTCATTACACAAGTATTTTACTTATAGAAGATGGTTCATATAAGATTGGGAAAAAAAACTTATAATAATGAACAAGAGTGAATCACATCTTAAGAAGAGAACATGAAAAGCTACTTGAAGTTTAATATAAAAGTCAATATTTGAATTTGTAGGTTTAAATAATATGTATTGGTTAGTGTGTATCATGAATATAAAAATCTTAAAAATATTGATAATATTACTCATATTTTGCAAGAATATAAATTTATCCCAACAACAATGTGCATAAAAAGTATGTAACCGTGGATTGTTTTGGTATCATCAAATACTTCTATCACATAAATATTAATTTTAAATTATTGTATAATTGTACAAAAGAAAACAAAATTGGACCCATTCAACACAAGACAATATGACACAGGAAAATAGCATTGTTCATAGATTTTGTGAAGATAAATTTCCTTTTCCTTACCTAACATTTCACATTTGTTGTGTTTTCTATATATTAATTAATTTATAATCATCCATGAATGTTTTATATTAAATCTTAGCATACAAATAAGAGTAATATGAATATTTGATTTACATTGGACTAAATATGTGATGGAAACAAATGTTGAAATAGCAAAGATTAATTAAATATTTTATAACTATGAAATTTTGAAACCCCTATTTAATAATAGAATAAGAGACTTTGACTATTTCTATACTTTGTCATGGCATATAAAATGTGTAGGCAAAAATATAGAATGGGACCACTATATTGAAAGAGGACATGAAGAAAAATTTCAAAAGTACGTGTATTGTTTATGAATTACCCCTTGATATGTTACATTTTTTTATTTCCACAATCATGTATATTATATAAATGTAGATACACTCAATACACTTTATTTTTATGTTTGTAAGTTTTTTTTCAATCTTAGTGTATACTGTTGTAAAATGTTATGTTGTCAATTAAATATATGAATAATTTACAGTATTACAATGAAAAAATATATGATTAACTGATATGTTTGTTGAAATGATATAATATATTTATGTGATGGCTATATTCAAACATATTAATTATGATGTACTTTGTGTGTGTGCGCGCACCAATGAATTTAAATGATTGTTTTTCACTAGTGCATGTGAGGTATTTTTATAAACCAATCATGTCTTTATCATTTTTATGCACCAGGTGACACTCTAATTAAATGAACATTCCAATATATATGAGATTATAACATGAATTGGTGCAGGGTACATGTATGAATGCACCAACACTAAACCACTATGATAAGTACACAAATGCCTTTAAGTAGAACATCAACACCATGCCATTCAATGATATCATTATTGGTATTGTTATCACTATCACCAAGATTTCATAGCACGCATGGATATACATATGCATTGGTGCTCAATCATATATAGAGAATCAATGCTTGAAATGATATAATATATACAAATGCACATTAATTATTGTCATAAGCAGACTAATAAAAAAATTATGCCAAAACCTTTAGATGTTCTTCGCTTTTAGTTATAAACTTACTTACCTACTTAATGAGAATTCTCTAGATTATTTGTTTGGAAGTTACATTTATTAGTTTTTTTACATTATTAAATATTATTAATCCAAAATCATTTTTTCTTAAGAAATAATTATTGAAATTTAAAATATTTTCAACCATAAAATAGTTCTCTTTTTTTTAATTGTTTAAAATGCCTATAAGTTTTGACTTTCATATCACCTAAGTATTAAGGGTTAAAAGTCATCCCTTTCAAAATCGCGCACCGCTACTACCTCTACGAGCGCCCTCCTGCAAATCCTCCTCACAACCATGGCTCCAGAGGGAGGCTCTGAGCCTCCTTCCTCCCTCCCCACTAAGCTCCTGGCCTTCAAGCAGCTGGCGGGCGAATGCAGCAAGTGCCCAATTTTAGCCTCCTAGCAAAAGTTCGTCAAGAAGATGGAAGCAATCCTAACCATCACTCTTCTAGCTGAAGAACATTGTTGTGTTGCCCTAAATGTTGCAAAAAAAGGACTAATCGGCCAGTTCACTAGGTTATGGCCATCACCAAGAGCCATCAAATCATGGGTGCAACACAACTGGAGACCGCTGGTTTCAGAAGGAATAAAATGCCACTTTGTTGGTAAGGGTTATTTCATTTTCATTTTTGACTGCATTGAAGATAGGAACCTTATGTTTAGAAATAGGTCATACTTCATGGGTCTCCAGGGTCTATACCTAAACAAATGGAAACCGGACTTTGACACAGCTAAGATGTGCCCTCAGCTGTTCCTGTCTAGGTTCGCCTCCCTCATTTACCCTTGCACTATTAGAGTCCGAAGACTTTAGAAACCATCGGAAACACCCCTGGAAAATACATTGATAGAGTAGAACAGAAGGGACAATACTCATGTGCCACAATTTGTGTTGAGGTTGATCTGGAATTTGGGCTTCTAGAAGCCCTAAAACTAGTAGTGGTAGAATGGTCTCATGTGCAAGAATTGGATTACTAGCAATTGCCCTTCAAGTGCACACATTTCCATGGATACGTGCACTTTGCAAGAAACTGCAAAAAGAAAATTGAAGAAGAAGCAGAGAAAATGAAAGGAGACCAATGGACAACATTGCAGAAGATAGCCTCATCAAAGCAGCACAACAAACGGAGAGGAAAGGGGCACAAGCATGAACCATGATGCCATCCACAGAGCTATAGCTAGAACGGGTAGTACCCCCAAGAATAGACCTTCCCTTAAATTTCTTCGCAACTCTCAGCACATAGGAAGAAACCCCTGTTACGAAAATTGATGCAGAATAGCAGGAAAACCCCTCATTAATCAAGGAAGGAAATGCAGGGGCCTCCCCTGCCCAAAAAGACTCCCCAAAAAGAACCTCTCCACCATCCTCTTACGTAGACATGATAAGAAAGAATTCCTCGGAATTGACAGGCTCATCTAAAGAGGAGACATTTGAAAGACCATCGAAGCGGGCAGGGACGAAATCCCTCAAGGAAGCAAGAGAGGAAGAAGTAAAGAGATAAAAAATGCAAGGAAGTTAGTCCACTCTATAAATGTCCATAAGTAGAAATACTAGAGCACGGCCACCAAAGGGAGGTATCTCCTCCACTACCCCAAATAAATAATGTGTATAGTCTCTTGGAAATATAGAAGCTTGGGGAACCACATGAAGGTTGCAGCTGTTAAAGATCTCATGAAAGAAGAAATAGAGATCCTCATGCTCCAAGAGACAAAAATAGAAGGGGAATCCCTTCTTGAGTTAAGTATAACGAATTGGAAGACCAAAGCTAGGATGGTCATAAGTGCAAGGGGAACCTCGGGAGGACTCACCACTGTTTGGACAAAGGAATTGTTCCATCTAGAGAATTCCTTTGAGACTCAACATTGGATTTACACCGAGCTTCGACATAAAGCAAGTAAGCTCACTCTCGCTCTATTTAATCTTTATGTTCCTGATATTTACCTTGAGAAAAAGGAGTGTTTTCAAACACTTAACGATTTTGTAAACAACTATTCTCCCATTAACATTGTAATAGCAGGAGATCTAAACATTGTTCTTGACCCAAAAGAAAAAAGAGGGGGTAACAATAGTAGAGATCCATTGCTACCCCTTGTGGAGGACATAATTCAATAGTGGGATCTTCTTGATCTTAAACCCAAGAAGGGGAGATACACTTGGACCAACAACAGAACAGGGACAATCCACATCTCAGCCAGGCTCAACAGATTCCTAGTGCAGAGCACTCTTTTGATGGATAAGAGAATAGTATCAACAAGAATGCTATCAAAGCTCACCTCGGACCATAAACCCATCCTCTTACAACTGGATGAGGAATAAAACTTGGGGCTTATACCGTTTTGCTTCAGCCCTTTGTGGATAGAACAGGAAGGGTTTATGGAAGTCATTGACAAGGCTTGGTGTATCACGATCACTGGGTTGCCTAGTTATGTTTGGGAGAAAAAAATAAAAGAAACCAAAGTAGTTCTGAAAGAGTGGGTCAAAACACCTCCCAACACCTTCACCACATATAGAAAATAAATTGTCCAACAGTTAGCAAATTTACAGTTGGAGATGGAGGACGAAGACATAACCACACATGAATTGGAGAAATAATAAGTAGCCCAACTTTCTTCTTTCATCTCTTTCAGAAAAGAAGAAGAATTTTGGAGGCTTGAATCCCGAAGCCTATGGTTGAAAGAAAGTGATTGAAACACAGACTTCTTCCATAGGCAGTTCAAAGCACGCCTCTCGTGGAATCACATCTTAGAAATCACCTCAGCAGACGGGATAGTCGCCAAAGGTTTTGCCCACGTTAAAGAAGTTGTTGAAACTCATTTTCAACGGTTATACATAGAAGATGGAACAGGAGACGAGGCGATTTCCAATGAATTCCTCTCTCAAATCCCTTCCTTGGTTAACAAGGAGAATAACTCAAATCTTATGAAGCCCTTCACTGAGGAAGAAATCAGTAATGTAATTTGGGAGATGGAGCCTAACAAAGCCCCAGGCCCAGATGCTTTCTCAACACACCTCTACAAAGCTTGTTGGACAATCATCAAATCTGGCCTACTAAGAATGGCAAAGGCTTTTCAGAAAAAGGCTAAAGTGGGAGGCAACACCAATTCCACCTTTCTTTCCCTAATACCCAAAGAAGTGAATCCAGCTACCTTTGACAGATTTAGACCCATTTCACTATGAAATGTCTCTCACAAAATTCTTGCTAAATTTCTCATAGACAGAATTACACCTCTGATAAGTAACCTCATTTGTCCCTGTCAAGGAGGGTTCGTAGCAGGAAGACATATTTTGGATAATGTGATACTTGTTCAAGAATCCATGCATTCTAGTCATCAGAGGAAGGAACAAGGGATGTTGATCATGTTGGATATGACTAATGCCTTTGATCAGGTAAAACTTTCATTCCTTTACAAAGTTCTACTCTCCTTTGGATTCAACCCAGCTTTTGTGAACTTGATCAAGGCTTGCACTGACAAATCATGGATCTCCCTACTGGTTAATGGCTGACCTACCTCTTATTTCCAAGCTTCAAGGGGGATAAGGCAAGGATGCCCATTATCTCCCTTTCTATACATAATAATGGCAGACACCTTGAGCAGGAAGCTTATAGCGGAAAGAAATAAAGGTACTCTCTCGGGCATCTAACCGATGACTGAATTAGAACCAATCAACCATGCCTTGTTCGCAGATGATTCTCTTCTGTTTGGAGGAGCTTCCACACAAATAGCAAAGAAATTTAATGGGGCCCTACATAGCTTCTATCTCATTTCAGGAGCACTTATTAATAAAATAAAAAGTGCAGTGTACCGTTGGGACATAGAGGAGAAAACCACACTCCGAATTGCTATAATTTTGGACTTCCTGGGCTATGCCTCCTAGGACAAAGTTCAATAACTGGGACTGCCTTTAACTCTAGGGGCTAACTGAGCCTCACTCTGGACTGAAGCCATCAGCAATATCAAAACCAAGATAGCTGCTTGGGGTGGGCAGTGGCTTAACTATGCTGGTGAGTCAATCCTCATAAAGTCTGTCCTTTCCTCTCTCCCTATCTATCTAGCCTCCTTCCTTCTGGCACCAAATACAATCACAGATCAGATTTCACAGCTGCTCAGAAACTTCCTATGGTAGGGAGGCAACGGAAATGAGAAGAAATTTCACTTAGTAGCTTGGGACAAAGTGAAAAGGCCAAAGTTGGAAGGAGGTCTTTAGATTAGAGACCCTGGCTTGGTCAACATTGCCTTAGGTGGAAAAATCCTTTGGCAGCTCTACTCCAATAAACACCACCTAGTCAGCCAACTACTTCGAAATAAATACTTCAAAGGAGCCACATTGAGAAACCTCCAAGCGGACAGAGTTCCCAAAGGCATGCCACTTTGGAACCTTTGTAGAAAATGGCTTGACACCTTCCAAAACTAGCTTTCAGGGTGCTTGGAAATATAGCAAATATTATGATATGGAAAGATAAAATCATGGGCAGTTCCCCCTTTGAAATCACATTGGAGTTAGTTGATCTCTATGACTGGCTCTTCCAGCATGGATTGCATAGTCTAGCAGACATTTCTTCTTGGGATAGCGAAGGGAACTAGGAAGTTTGGGCCTTCCCCAACCTGCTAGCACATTTACTTCACCAAAAGCACCTTCTCTTGGATAAGTTGAAGGGCTCAGCACCAATTAGCCTACATACATCAAATCTCTGGAGATGGGGGAAGAGAGGGGCCTACACCCCTATGCTTGGGTTTGCAGCCTTGCAGTCCACACAAAATCAAGTTCTCAACCCTTCCATATGGCAGTGCACATGGGACGCATATGGTATACCCAAGGTGAATTTTTTCACTTGGTTACTTATCCACAGGAAAGTGTTGAAAGGCGAAAATCTTGCCCACAGAGGAATTATAGGGCTGCATTGTTGCATATTGTGTAGATCGGCATCCAAAAACATGGATCACCTCTTTGTAAGATGCGCTTTTGCTCAATCAATATGGGCTCTCGTCCTACATGGTCTCAATGCACCCGCCCCTCTCCAGTGCACAGTTGTGGAACTCTTCTCCACCTGGACTGCTAGGTACCCTAGGCCTATCAACGCACAATCTCTATGGAATAGGATCTAGCACTCCATTCCCAAGTTCATTTGTTGGACGCTCTGGCTCACCTGAAATAACTGGATATCCAACAATGTAACATCATCTCCCTTGTCTGTGGTAGCCAGAGCTAAGGTGTCCTTAATGGAAGCTCTAGGGAACTATCCCAGAAAGTTAGACGATACCCTCATTACTGAAGAATGAAGCTGGCTAGGAACCCTTCTTGTTCAGGTCAGCAAGAAAGTTACTTCTCACCCCACATTCAATCCTGCTTAGTGCATCAGAACACTAGATGCACAATTCCAAACCTGGTGGAGGATGTAGGGAAAGGTAACCGTTTTCTTCAATGGCACCTCTAGAGGCAATCCAGGGATCTCTAGTGTAGTTGGAGTGGTCTACTCTCAGGATGGCTCCCATATTGATAGCTACAGTTAGGGACTAGGATAGAGTAGAAACTATCAGGCTGAAATTCTCGGGCTCTTAAAGGCTGCTAGATCGCACAGGAGCATGGACACACAACTCTTTAGGTCTTCAGGGACTCAGAGCTCTTGATAAAGATATTAAACTCAGAAGAGCACCGTAGCAATCCGGCTCTCAACAATACTCTCTGGAGGTTGGGGGGCCTGTTGGGATTTTTTACCTCTTCCTCCTTTCACATCCTTCGTAGCTCAAATAAGGAGGAAGATAACAAATCCAACAAGGGATGTCATCTAACTCAGGGATTTCTAAAAAAAAAGTCAAATGAGCCCGTGTGGATCGCCATTCCATAGCTTAATAGTGTTGTGCTAAGCAAAATATGCCCTAAGAAACCGTTGGATCTCAGTGATCAATGATCTAGATTCAGCAACAGATGAACCTATTAGAACTATTAGAAATGACCAATGGAGCAGATCAAGGGTCATCGCTCGTGAAAGAGCAGAGAAGTGAATGTAGCGAAAAGGCAGTTTTTTAACCTCGAGTGGTTTTCGAGCGGCATTAGCAGTGGTAAGTGGTATCATGAGCTTGGCTTCAATTCCACTAAGTGGAGGACACGTAGCAGTGGTGGAGTGTGGGGAAACCACTTTATCAGGCAGTTAACCCACCGGTGTGATATCAACTTGAAACAAACGAGAACTGTTAGATCTAACAAGAGTAGATCAACGACGAAGGTTCAATATGCAAGTTAGCTGATCAGGGATCGGGGTTTGGTAGCAGCACAAGCTTTTGCGAAGGGTCGATGTGTGTGGACCCAATGTTGTTATGTGCGCGAGCCTAAAAATATTGAAGTCCGACAGCTCAATCGCATATCGGATGAGGAGGAGGAGTGTTGTAAAGTGAACCACGGTGATGCCGATTCCCGATTGTGATTAAGGTGGAGCCTTGGAATGTGTGTCAATATTGTAGTAAGGTAGAAAGGATTGTTTTGAGGACATTTCCTTTATAATGGTTTATAAGGAATTAGCACTAATGGAATTCTTTATGTGTTATTTATATACATCCAATTTTAAAAGCCCCAATAAGTATTTATGGGCCTTAAGCATCAGGGGTTGATCTGATTGCTCAAAGACTTGGTCTTTGTTCTGACACTGCCGACAACCCTTCTCTGATGTAATTGCTCGGGGATCGTAATTTGCACCCTTTTGTGTCTTAAGGCGCCACTTTTTAAACTTCAATTTCCAATGCGAAGTTCTTTCAAGTCTCAAAACTTAGAAGGAAATATTGATAGGCGTAGAAAGGTTTATTGAACTTAAGTCTCCTTGTAATGTCAGTTGATTAGGCTATGGCCCAACCGTTGATCTATAAATATATTAACCATTTTAGTTTTAAAAAAAATGTCTATAAGTTTTAATAATATATATATATTAATT
>APFE030931473.1:94836-146505 GCA_000404065.3 Pinus taeda | reverse complement strand
AAAAAACCATCGCGTCCAAAACCATGGACCGAAAAACCATCGTGTCCAAAACCATGGACCGAAAACCATAGGTAGGTTCGCCCAACCTAATATAGGGTCCAAAAAAAAATTTCCCAGGGCGCTGCCCTGGACCTCGTAAAGGGGGGCTACCGGCCCCCTCAAACCCCCCAGACAGGGGGGGATGCCGCCCCCCCTGTGACCCCTCGGCTGCGCAATCGGCGCAACGAAGGTTAGTCGTGGAAAGAATATAACACAACCCAACAATTTTTACATCATAATTGAAGAGGACACTCTATTGGAAGCGAACTCGGAGACATATCCTACACTAGGTGAACTCCATTATAAATATGGTTCGTGTTATTTTATCTTATATGTAGTTACTTATTTATATTATCATGTTTTTAATATATTTTTGTCAAGATTGGTATTTTTCATTCTATTTAAGTTTGATAAATTGTAGGCTTGCGGTAAAATATCCCAATCAAGTTTGGTATCAAAGCATGTTGAGCTATTTTGATTTTGGTTTTTGAGTGTGAATGCTTATGAGGTCCAATCTTACGAAGGGAGAAGGCAAACTTGAAGATTATAATCTTGAAGTTGGTTTGAGGAGCTTAGGCTCAAAGAGGAGAGATGCCTTCACCAATATGAGAGAATGCTTTTAAATCTAAGTCAGATTTCCTCGAGGAATTTTCTATTGTAGTTAAAGGTGGAAGAGCTTTATAAATAGAAAGAACATTAGAAAGGAGAAGACACCATTAAGTAAACAATGAGGGTGATCAACCCCTTCTTCCCATGTTTTCTCCTCCTCATTCTTCACCTTCTTCTTCTTCGTCTCCACTGCCATCTCATCATAAGAAGATTGCTTCGAAGAAGCCATTATTAAAGTTGGATGTTAAGTTTGACTTACCATTGTGTAATGGCAAGATTAATGTAGAACGATTGTATAATTTGATTCAATAGATAGAATTTGATTCGATATATAGAATTTTATTATCTTATTCATAATATTGTTGAAGATGAGGTGAAGATTTAGTTGGCCTCTCTTCAACTTGAAGGTACAACATTGGTTTGGTGGGGAAGTGAACTTCGAGAACGAAGCAAAATTAATGGTAATCTCCTATATTCATGGTTGGAATTCACTAATGCATTAAAGAAGTAGCTTTATCTGTTAGCTTATACTCAAAAATAAATTATGGAATGGAAAATTTTGAGATAAGGAAAAGGACCAAGCATGCAAAGTTTTATTGAAGAAATTAGGAAGAAAGAATTAGCTTTGAATATTCCATTAGATTCTCCAGAGACACTTTTGAAATATTTTCGTGCATTACAAAGTTACCTTCGCCATAATCTTCTCTTGTTTAATCCCACTAATTTGGATGAAGTATGTGTCCAAGCTACTTGTATTAGAGGCCAAGGGAAAGAGTGTGTAGAATGATTTTGTGAATAACCAACCATCCAAGTTCACTGAAGGAAATTCTAAAGGAAAGAGGAAGAGAAAGAAGGTTGTGATAGTCAAGAAAGAAGAGGAAAAGATGACATGATGTCATTGTAAAAAGGAAGGGAATGATGATGCTCACTACTGGAGGTTTCATCCTGAATAAAGACCTAAGACTTTTGGAGGTAAAGGAAAGAAAAACATTGTTGCAATACCACATCAACATTCGGTATCTAATTTAGGGGATGGAACACGGGTCACAACTATTGGAGTACAAGATAAATAATTTTTTCATGTTAGTTATAGTTCTTCTATTATGTTTCCTAGTGTTTAAAGTAGAAGAAGCAAGTTTTTTTATGTAAGGGTGCTTATTAAGCATATGAAAGTAGATACTCTTTTTTATACTAGTTCCCAAGTTAATTTGATATCTAAGGAAATTGTCAAGAATATGGATTAGAAATGACACCTCACAAGAAACTTTATCCTCTCAGTTGGGTATGTGATAATGCAAAGTTGCAAGTGATGAAGTAGTGTAAACTTAGATTTTCTATCACTTCGAAACTTATTTATGAGGTTGAGTTAGATGTGGTTCATCTTGATATTTGTGGAATTGTTTTGGGAAGTCATTATTTGTATGATAGGAAATTTGTATTGAGATAAGAGGAAAAATATCACCTGATCAAATATGGAATTGAGTATATTCTAAGAGCACATAGCATGAAGACTAATTTATCACTTGTTAGTGTAGGACAAATGAAGAGGATCATCAATGCAAGCAAGAATTTTGTACTTCTAGTTGTGAAAACAAAGGATTCTCGAAAATATAATTCTTTTAAGGGTTGTGGTCTGTCTCATAAGGAGGAAATGGTTAAAATTATTTCTAACTGTGATGAGATTTTTTAGGAACCCAAAGGATTACCTCTGACGAGGGAGATACAAATGAAATTCAAATGTAAGAAGGTTCCCCTCTTCTTAATGTTAGAATGTAGATTATGTCTATGATTGAAAGTGTAGATATTAAGAAGCAAGTTCAAGAGTTGCTTGAGAAGGGAGTCGTTATACCTAGTTCCTGTCCATGCATATAACTCTAAGGCCTTTTTCTAAAGTTGTTATTAATTATCCTACTTATGATAAAGAGTTGTATTCTTTAGTACAAAGTGTTAAGAAATGGAAGCATTAATTAATGGGAATGTAAATCATAATACATATAGATCATCAACCATTACAGTATCTGCAATCATAGATGAAGATACAATAATCAAGACATTTCAAGTTGATGGGATTTCTATAGCATCTTCATTTGGTCATCAAGTATAATAAGGGTGTTTGATATGCCATCTAGACTTATAAGTAATGCATCCACCATCTTGAATGATGATTATTTAGCTCTTAACATTTATGTTTAGTAGTATGCTAAGGAAGAAGGTTGTAAGGATTTGTACAAGAGGTTTACTCATGGTTCACAGGAAGGCAATTACCATTCACAAGGAAATTTACTCTATCATGTTAATAAATTATGCATTCCAGAAGATAACAGAATGCATGTGACTAGAGAAGCTCATACTTCTCGTATTCTAGGGCATTTTTGTGTAGAAAAGATTGTAGCTCATTTACAGAGATTTTGTTATTGGCCTAAAATGAGAGAAACAATATCTAGGTATGTTAAAGGGTGTGTATTGTGTGCCACTAGTAAACCCACTAACAAGAAATTGAGTTTGTATGCACCTCTTCCAATTCCTTCTCATTCGTGGAAAGTATATCTATGGATTTTTTAGGCGGTTTTCCTATCTCCAAAAGAGGTCATGACTGTGTAGCTATTCATTCAGTATGTGTGGGTTCAATTTTGATTTCCCACTTCTATTATATCATATCAGGATTCCCGCTTTCTGGGAGAGCTTTGATCAAGCTTGTGGAGAATCATGAAAACCAAGTTGAAAAGGATTAATTATTTTCATCCACAAACTAGACGACAGATAATGGTGGTCAACAGGACCATGCTACATTTGGTCTAAGGATACTACAACAAGAATCCTAAGATTTGGGATGAGTATATGCATTATGTGCAACATGCCTACAACCAATCATTGTGCTCGACTACACAAAGATCTCCATTTGAAGTTTGTTTTGGGTACCTACCAAAGTCTCCATTAGATTTGGTTTTTGGGAAATATGTTGATTCTGATGAACAAAGAGATGAATATAAATCTCAAAAATTCGTACCAAAAATAGAGATGGTGCATCAAGCAGTGTAGGAATAGTTACAGAAGAGCCAAACCCAATATAAGGGTAGGCATGATAAACAGAAGATGGATCTTCATTTCCAAGTTGGTGATTGAGTTTGGTTACATGTCAAAAAGGATAGGTTAACAAGGAAAGGAAAGAAGCTCAAGAAAATTTTGCAAGCCCCATTTATTATTTTGGAGAAGATTAGAACTAATTCTTTCTTATTAGATCTACCATCGTATATGCAGATTTATTAAGTTGTGAATGGGGAGAATTTGAAACTTCATGAGCCACCAATGATCATGGTTCAAGATAAGAGTGTTCAAGTTCCTTCCATAGACGATTTTTCTCTTGAATATATAGATAAGTTGCAAGAAGATGTCATTCTAGAAAAAATATGAGGACTTCACATAGAGGATATGTGGAATATCTTTGAGTGGGTCTTAAGGGAATGAATCCAAGCAAGGCATGGTGGATCAAGATAGGAAAATTAAGAGATAAGTACCCTCACCTATTTTTTGAGTGGTTTAGATTTTTGTGGTCCAAAAGCTTCCCAATGGATAGGATTGATCCAGGAGGATCTAGGATGGCCTAAAATTCAATCCCTAAATTTTGTTGAAAATAGTGTCATGTCGAAGATTTCGACAAGAAGATTCCTATGCAATTTGAATCATGTCAAACCAAGAGTGTATGAGGAAGATATGGAAGTCTAAAGTTTTTGACCACTAGTAAAAAAGTCAACCTACCATGACACGTGGTAACTTCCCAAGATGACACATGGTAGTATTTATGGATGACATGTGGTAGTGATTGAAGGTGATGTGACAATATTTATTGTGACAGATGGCATTATGTGGCTAGATGAAAAGGCATTGACTAGGTGGCTAATAGTGCGTGAGGTGGACCAATCCAGTGATGACAAGTAGCCCAACCAGAGGATGCCATGTGGCACCACATAATGGAAAAATATGGAATTAAACATACTATCTTCGATAGGTTTTGAACCTGTAACTACCAACATATTAACCAATCAGACCACCAACAAGCCACCTGAAATTGTTGTAATAATAGGAAGAATATATTATATTAAAAGGCTCATTGTAATGTATTACCAAAAGGGGGAGGTCAAGGGCCTAAACTTGTGTCCTTTGTATTGGTTGCAACTGACACCATACCTTCGCCAATTAAATCCAAGTTGTCATAACAAGCGTGTGGACTGAGACATATTTGGTTATATGATATGGTATATGTGTTTGGTATGTTAAATTCATTGGTTATGACATGCATCAAGGTTTACATATAAATACAACCTCCACCAACGAACTTGAGAAACTAGTTAAAGAAACATGTGGGTTAACACCATACATGAAATATATTAAAAAATCAAATGCATCGAGTTACAACAATAGACCATATTTATTTATAGTTATAATGTATTACTTGAAGAAATTCCTTGTAGATTCAAACTATATATTGTAATATGCAAAAACAATTGACTTGAATTTACTCTACTCATCAGCATAAATAATAAACAATCAATGAAATCAAAAGGAAATAACAAAATGAATTCAATCACACACACACATACACACACACACACACACACACACATATATATATATATTGGGGAAATCCATAGCTAAAAACCCCTACTATCTGTATATTGCATTAATCATCAAATATGAGAATATTACAATGCTTTTCTCAAGCTTGAGCAACCTCTATACTATCTCTATCTATCTTATGGCTTCCCAAACAAGCTCAAGTCAATACTTAGCCAATGTTGTTGCCTGCCAAGCTCCTATTTTCTTGCGCAATTCCCTTGGGAATTATCCCATATTTAATTGGGAAATCCCACAATTATGAATTGTGCAATACTCATAGGCCTTCCTCTGATTGCATGCACCACCTGTACAATTCAAATGATTATATAACTATTAGTACATTGTCTCTGAACTCCAATGTCAACTGGGTCTTTCTCTGATCTGACATGCATGAGGTAATTATGAGTGAATCTCCACTTTACTTATCAGTGCTAGTTACACCCGACTACTGCAGGTTACACCCCACTACCGCAGGTTACACCTCACTACAGTAAGTTACACCCCACTACAATATGTCGCACCCCACTACAGTAACTCACACCCCACTACAATAACTCACATTCCACTACAGTAATTAACACCCTACTACAATAACTCACACCCCACTACAGAAATTCATGCCCCACTATAGTAAGTCACACTCCACTACAGTAAGTTACACCCCACTAATGTTGGTTACACCCCACTATTGTTGGTTACACTAAACTATTTCTGATCTTCCAGTAATTCCCCCATCAATTGGAACTAGTTTAACTGAATTTAACTTAGTTAGACTGTATTAAATAATTACAACTCAAAATAAACTCAACTAGTGCTCCTGATTGTAGGGGACACTCTGCATGACTCTAGTTAGACCCTCAACTTGAATTAACTGAGCTATCTAAGTCAAATTAACTTAGTTAACTATTACAAGTTGTCATGAGACATGGAATTACAATTTAATTCCAAATTTAATTCAAGGACAAATTAAATTAGGATTTTCTTGTTGCATTTTAAACACTCCCTTTCAACACGAAAGGGATTATTTGCTACCTCGACCCTACCTCTGTGAAACTCGAATTTTAATCTTGAGAATGCCTTTGTCAAAATATCTACACCCTGCTCCTCTGTAGGAATGTACTCAAGAAACATGATTCTCCTTTGCACCAAATCTCATACATGGTGATACTAGATGTTGATATGCTTGGACCGATCATTAAAAACTGGGTTCTCAAAGAGTTTGAGACAACTATGATTATCACAGTAAATCACTCTAGGATCCATCTGTTGACCAAATAACCCAACAAGGATATTCCTCATCCAGATAGCCTCACAGGATGCTAGACTAGCAGCCATGTACTCTACTTTTGTTGAACTAAGTGCAAATGATATCTACTTCCTGCTATACTAAGAAATTGTTGTTGACCCAATACTGAAGATTCCCCCTGATGTTCTCTTCTTGTAGGATGGACTCCCTATGCAATCTGCATCTGTGAAGCCTTGAAGCTTCACTCCCTTTGTCTGTATGTACCAAAGATGAAACTGAGTGATGCCTATGAGGTATCTCAACACATGTTTAGCTTCCTTCCAATAAATCTTGGTCAGCTTAACCATGGATTTACTAATATTGTTAACTTAAAAAAACATGTTCGGTCATGTGTTCACCAAATACATAAGTGAACCTACAAGTTCTCTGTAAATAGTATCCTCCACTACTTCACCAAAAGTAGTATCTTCCTTCTGTTATCCATGATAGCACCTAAGAATTGTTTGTCAAGTATGTTGGTCAAATGAATTAGGGTTTTCAATTTCTCTCAAAATAAAGTTCATGATCATAGGATTTTGGGTCATCATGTCATTACGTGGGGTCCACCTAATTTCAGATAGGGTTAATCATAAAAGTTAAAATTCCAATATTTCATGTGTGTCGGTTTATTTGTTCATAATTGAATTTTTCAGTTTTACAGAAATCCGTAGCAACTCCAGTTATGTATATCGGGGATTTGCTACAAAAGTTCCTGACACTTTCGTAGCAAATACATCTTTTCGAATACCTGTCCCGCTACGAAATTGTGACGAAGAGCACAACTCTTCTTAATGGTGAAGTAATGGTTCTTTAGGTTTAAAAAGTGTGATTGATCAGTCTTGTGATGGGTTGTGATTACACTTTATCATTCTTTTTTCATTTTCCCTATATATTGACACCACATAGTTGCTTACTGCTAACTCGTTCTTTTGTATTTTACTTTACTACCATAAGCTTGATGCTATCAAATAATTTCTATTTTGTCTCTCACACTAGCCCAGCTCCAATGTAGGTCTTGTTGTCTCTAGGGTAGGGTCCATTATTGTCTAGCTATCTCTAGGTTGATTTACAGGTGGCAAGAAGGTGACAAGGAGGAACCCTATGTGTTGCAGCCATAGCACATAGGAAATAGTATAAAGGAGGATCAATGATACGTTAGGTTGGACATGAAAGTGTTAGAGGAATACCCTTCCTTTGTTCAAGTGTTTGCCAGCATGGGATGCCTACATTTTTTTCAAAATCTAGAAGGTTTCCAAGTGCAGATTGCTAAAGATTTTGTTGTCAATTTCACTGGATGAAAAACAAAAGTTGGTCTCCTAAACTTTGTAGTGTCTCCTGACACAATTTCCCCTGTTATAGAGATTCGTAGGTTAGGATAGGTATTTTTTAAAGTCTAGAAGATCAAGTTTCAAAACTATGATCAATTTCTTGAATAGGAACACAAGGGTATTGATATGACTGCAAGCATTCCCAGGACTTGTCTTAAAGAACATTTCTCCAAGATCTTAATGGTCATCCAGAAGTACTTCACATGTGAAGGCAGTTTCAACATGGAGTACCAGTATCATTTCAAATTGCTACTTCATTTCACTGGTGAGAAGCCTCTAGAATTTCCATTTTATCTGTTTATAAGTTTTGGAAAAACGGCAGACATGGTTCAATCCAAACCTGATGTAAGTGACACCTATGTTTTTCGTCATGGCCTTATTAAATTGTTGGTTGTAGAAGATTTATATAGGTTAAGAAAATATTGGCTTACCTTCCTATTCTTGAGTGGCTATGAGTTAGATGTTGCCACCCCCTCTAGGATAACTCCAAAATATAAATCTACAACCCCTAGAAAAGAGAAGCAACCAGAGGCAGAGCAACCTATAGTAGAGGCTTCCACAAGTACCAAGAGGAGAATGACTAGAAGATAGGGTAAACAACAGAGTACAAAGAAGGGCAAGCTAAGTAATATCCTAGAGGCTATTAATATTGAAGAGAGCCCAATTGAGAAACCTATAGAAGTGACCAAAACTAAAACCAAGAGGAAAAGCAAGAGGGCTAAGAAGTTGGACTTCACACAAAAAGAACATGATTTCATCTTTAGGCCAAGGAAACCTGTCACAAGTTCAATGCAACAAGCTGAAAATATGCCAGAAGTACCTTTGCATAAAGCATAGCCATCAAAGAAAAAAGAGGCAAAGAGGTTGTACAAGAAAAAAGTGAAATACAGGTTCTGCACGAACAATTAAGAGACGCTAGAGAATAAGTTATTAATTCCAAACTTGAGTTTGAGGAGTGGCAAAAAGAAGTGTTAAAGTAGATAGATTTTTATGATGAAATTGCAGATAAATCCAAAAGGATGTGTTGATGGTGTTGGACCCGCCAACATGTCAAGGGAATCTCCCCGATAAGAAATCCCAATTAGACCTCAGACCATTTGGTGTAAGAGTCCCAGCAGTGGGTCATAAGGTAATGCCTTGACTATGATATCGGACAGAGATAAGTAAGATAACTATGTCAGTAGCAAGAGTGTGACTGATGCAGAGAGTCAAGGAATGTGTACAAGAGGTTCCAACACTTCTAAGGGAGAGGAAGGTGAAGGTGAGTTCCAGGTTGAAAGGGATCAGTCCCAACTTAGCTAGGAGCACACCATACAAAGCACATGCACAACTTCTGGCGGAGAAGTCCACTGGAATGCAATAGTCACAGCATACAAGGTAAGATAACATGAACAACGCTCACGGATTAGTTAAAGATGAGTGTGACGGTTGATATAGAAAGGTTCATGAGAAAGGTCTATCTGATGTCGGGCAGAGCAGTCGACACAGATGGTGACAAAATTAATAAAATATGAAACACATTAACAACAAGATTCATATAATTGCATACAAATCAGTTCATATACAAGTACGTAAGTTAAACAACATATATAATTAAGGAAACCAGAATAGTCCAACTACACTAAAAACATATCCATGAAAATGTGTTGACTCTTATTATTAAAGAAGTGTAAGTCACAATCATACAATACACCATGTAAACCTACTAGCCCCAACAGTGGAATGTTACAGCCACATCCGCCACCTCCTTTAAAGAGATGTACTAGATTTGTGTAGTGGAGAAGCTAAGGCGTGTTACAATATTTTCCAACCCTTCTTCAAGATAGTCTTAGTAGAAGCTTGGCTGACCAAAAGCCTATACAATGAGTCATGAGGGACTCTTTATAACAAAGGGTGGGGTGACCCTCGTCATTCCCCTTTGTGATAGTTCAACTACCCTCATGACTCTTCACCTACTCTATGACTATACATCCAACCATTGACACTTGACTTACACTTGACATGACTCAACATTATAATGCACATGTACTCATGTGAGACAACATGGCTTGAGCAAGCCTTGTAAGACATCATTGACACTCGGTTTGTTGTGATGAGACCAACTCTTTGACATGCTTGTGATGATGAAGGTGGTGAGTTGATGCCAAGCTTGGTTATCCGTGATAGTGTGCATGCACCTCATGGTGACATCTTGCTGAAGTAAACTCTTTCCTTCGTTGCAATCGGTGCATTGGTTCGGTCCCTTCATCCAACTCGTCTGCTAACATGCACATCGTATTCTTGGGTATGGTTGAACTGGAAACACACTGATGCATAGTGTCCATGCTGATATTCAAGTGTGTGCTGGTGGTCATGCACATCAACTTTCCGATGTACATGTTCAGCCCTAGTTGGACTTGCTTCTTGTCTTTGCCTTGGTGAGAGTGTTGAACAGGTTGGATTGCATGTGTGCGCTCAATGACATGCATGTTGTTGGATCCTTTACATGCAATCAACAACACTGCTCACCATGTTTTCTTTGTGTCAGTTACTATGATGGATCCTTAACTTGTACTGGCACAGTTTCAACTATGATTGCATGTTGAGCCCATTGTTGTTCTTGTTCCTGCTGCAACTCATTGGATTGTCTGTGTAGCTTCATGTTCTTCGTGAGTTGTTGCTTCAACACATTCAACTCCTTCTTTGTTCCATATTTTTCCTTTGCACAATCTTCATGTTGTGCTATCACTTCATAGCCTGAGTCTCCAAAGTTTCTTTCATTATCAGTGGATCTTCTTGATCTTGCAACTTTGCTTCGCCTCTATGTTGTCAACTACCTTCCACTCGTATTCGCTACATTCACTTCATTCGTTGCGTTCACTGCATTAGGTATACTGCCTTCAGCTGTTGTTCATGATTTTGCTCGTCATGATGTTTTTGCTTGATCTCCTTGTCCATGAACAATTTGATGTCTTCATGAGTAGGCAAGCTCATAGACATTTGGTCCACTGCATCACCAAGCATGCTCTGAACTATGTCTTCGTCTTTTCTCTCTTGGGAGCCATTGTACCTATACCGTTGAGAGGCAGATGAACACCTATGATACTTGGAGACATGGAAACACTCATAGAAAGCAATTTTTCAATCAAAAACTAGAATGAACATGAGAACTGACTTGCAACATACCTGGGTGAATGATCATGAAGGTTGCGCAATTTCGATCGGGAGGTCAGGAGAATGACTCCTCAGACTGCACAAGGCACAGTCTGGGCTGCTAGAGACTGATTGACTGCTAGAACTACAGAATGCATAGTCCAGTCTGGTCGATGACTATTGGGATTGCGCATTGCATAATTCCATTTGGGAAGGACTGCTGGTTGAGGGACAAATTTGCGCAATTTATTGAGCCAAGCAACCACTATCCTCCAAAAATGTGCAAAACGGTCCTGGAGGCTAGTGTTGGGTAGGAATGCACAAATATGGAGAGGAAGGTGAGCCTTCCTTCCCAAAATTGTGCAATGCATCCTTGGTGAAGGTAGAGTTCGGGCCAAGGTTGGCCCAACTTGCCAATAGGAAACTGAAAGCAACTAAGATAGTAAATGCATGGCAACACTAAGTGATAGCATAAGTGATTGACATTGCATGCAAAACATGAATGAAATATTCAGCAAACATATCAACATGCATGTGGGTGAGGCATTTCACTAGTTGGGCAAACACCCATGCAAAATAGTTTCATGCACATGACAATAGTGAGATAACAACGCAAATTGAAACAGATCTAGGAAAAGCTAGAATACATGTAAACGATAGCAGTTGCTCAAAGAAATCAAGCAAACAACACTCACACAAGCAAATGCTCAAAAAGAGACAAAAATGCAGCATAAGGCATGGGAAGCGAGCTTACCCCAAAACAACTAAGATGAATGTGCCCACTGCTCCTAGATGTGATGTGGGATGTCAGAGCTACAAGGTTGATGTGAGGAATGAGCTCTACAGTGTCCAACTTATGAGTTTTGATAACATCAAGGTTGTGACTTGCATGCCACAAATCTAGGGGAAGCGACACTTTGAGGGAGGTTTCTGAATTGTACCTTGCATGTAACGTCCAACTACTAAACATAGATCCCTGAAACAAGGGATGCCTTTACATGATGCCTTGGGAGAAATAACTCATGCATGCAAGTCTATTTTTCATAGTCCCTAAGGGAACCATTCAACTCAGTTGCACATGCAAGGGACTGCTTGACTGCTGGAAAAAAATGCACACTTCTAGCTGGGAGTTGGGCTAGCTTCCCAGGATATTTGCATAATTTTTGGGCTAAGAAGCTGACTACAGCCTAGATTTGTGCAAGTCCTTGGTTGAATAGCCTGCTGCTGGGAAAATTTGTGGAAATATTGCTGGGAAGGTTGGCTGGCAGGGTTGCACAATCCTGGAGCTAAGCAGGCTATCAAAGAGGATTGCGCAATTTCTGGACGGAAGGCTAGTTTCCCTCCAGAAATGAGCAATTTTCAAGTGGAAGTTGCTCAACCTACAGCTGGACCAAGTCTGGGTAAGTAGCCTGTGAAGGGAAAAGATCAAATTGTGATCAACAAGTTGCATTTGAGAAAGAAAGACACTGAAGCTTGAGGACTTGACGAAGCAAGGCAAGCTACTGTGAA
This sequence comes from Pinus taeda, assembly GCA_000404065.3. Lineage (NCBI taxonomy): Eukaryota > Viridiplantae > Streptophyta > Pinopsida > Pinales > Pinaceae > Pinus > Pinus taeda. Next base: position 133,989 of record APFE030931473.1, on the reverse strand, counting down.
GGTTGGTAGGGAACCTCTAAAAAAAGCAAAGAAAAAATTTTGGAGGGTGGTTGTAGTCGCTACAATGCTTGGCGATACACTGGTAGAACTCCAACTCTCTGAATGGACCTTGTTCATGAAAAGCAAGTCTAACACCTCCAGAAGTATTGTTCAAATCTCAGTTTCTCTTCACTTTGCACTAGCTTTATTGTAAGATGTAGCATCTTCCAGACCCTTGGTCGATTGACACACATTCCAACCCAAGGAAACACAGTTGTTTTGATTAGGGTTGAGGGTTATATAAGTGCACAAGTAGTATAGTCGCCAGAGTCTAAGCTTCATCTTTGGTGTTTCTCCATTACCAGCAGGCCTGGAGAGTAGCCCAGTGGAGTCACATAGGAACACAAGCATGGCTCCACTTCCAGCGAGCCTGGTTACTACCTTGGTGGAGTTACTTTCATCACCTCCCTACATAGGAAGCCTTTCTCTTCTTTTACCTTATTCATTTTTCATTTGAATTTTTTGGCTTTCCATTTTTTTCATTTTCATTTTCATTGTGCATAGCACTTATTCATTTCATAGGCAGAAGAGGGATCCTCACTTATTGAGAGTAGAAGAGGTTGTTCTAGTAGAGACATAGTTTATTGTATCTCTGACGTGCCTGTTAAGGTTTTCCCCCTCTCCTTACTCTACTTGAACGGGCCGACAATGGCTAACCCAAAAACAATCGACTAGAGAAGGTGACACTAGTTAGCTCGCAAGTGTTGTGTTTACACCAAGGTTCACTTTGAAGAGTATGTATTTTCCTTCGACATATCATGGACTAAGAGTAACAAGTTCACCACACAGAGGCAATATGACAGATATTCAAGTAGCGATAGCTGTACATACCCTCTTATACTTTACCTAGCTCGTTACATGAGTCACACATGGTTTCATGCGAACTAACTTACGAATGAAACTAGCGAATGAACTAACAACAAAGCTAAGAAAAAGCAGAAGCAAAAATGAGAGCAAATCAAGAAAACAAAGCATGAAAGAAAACAGGCATGCAAGCAAACAACTAAAAGCAAACACTACTTCTACTCCTACACTAACAATGCATGGGCCCGATCACATGAAGTGATACTTCCATTGCAGCCATCAACGCATTGGTAGAGCCATGTGGGTGAAGGCTTGGTCTACGAGTAACCCAGTTGTGCGAACCAGCATACAAGAAAGATATAATAGTGAAGACAGCCACACTTCATGTTTCAAAGTGCCCATGGGACATAAGTGAGTGCATGTGCATGACGGATGGTCTATGGACACTATGTGCAACTTTGAAGCATAATCACACTCTTGACTGTGACATGCAAGCAAAGGAAAGAAACAACAATAACTTGTGTCGTGCATGAGTGATTGCAATGTAAGACTCCTCCAATGCATGAGCAATGGTGTTGTGCAGTTCGAGTGGAGGAAGTGTCATCTATGAGTGAGATGGATCTTCGATGCACATAGACAAGTGATGAGGAGCCTTGGGTGATTGAACAGTTTCATGATCAAAAGTAAGATTAAACTCAAGAGAGCGAGGGCCTGACGTAACCATCAGCTCAGGCTAAAGTGCCTCGATAGTCTTGGGTGTCTCAACTTCATCATCAAGGAGATCATAATACACCGGTGGCTTCAAAAAATCAACTGTGGTAGATTCATGATCGTGATAAAAAATGGAAGTAAATGGATCACGAATTCCATGATAAAAAAATCAATGAATTCTTCAACATCCTCATGATCAGATGAATCATACATAGGGGTTGATGAAAAGTGAACGAACTCATCCTCTATGTTTCCAGAAAAGACAAATGAATGATCAAGTGGATCGTCAATGAATAACTTATCCTCTTCATTGTCGAATGATGGACTAACATCCGGTGAGTCCTACGGTGATCAACAATGGGTGCATCCGTGGATGAAGACACACATGCAAAATCATGGATGGCATATTCACAAAAGAGGCTAGGAAAGAATGGAGGGGGCTCAGATGGAAGGGAGTCATCCTTCACCGAGTGTTGGTGTTTAAGCTCCCATTCATACTATTCATGAATGATAGTGCATGTTGGTTGTGCAACACCAGCTCTGTTAGTGGGTTATTCCTCGTTCACAACAAGTGAAGAGTCTGGAATGGACGAACACAAGAGAGCATCATCCAGAGGAACACCTAAATGCAAATACAGAGGTCGAATAAAAGAATGCACATGGGAACTCAAAGGACTCACAACCAAATCTGCATGAAAATTGAGTGGAGTGATGTTGGGAGAGTGCGAAGGATGAACAGATGTGTGAACATGATCCTCATCATCACTGAGCGATGGCGGAATTGTTGAATGAGAGGGAGGTAGAAATTCCATTGAGATAGTGCCTGCTCCCACATGGGAATGTGCAATTCCATCAATGAATAAGGTTGAGTGAGGCTTGACATCAATATTTCTCTTGGGATGGGAATATTTCTTAAGATAGTACTCAAGCTAGTCCCAGAGATAAGAGAAGTTCATCTAGCTCCTCGAAGCTTGAAACTGCAAGTCATGGAAGCACTGCCAAAAATCAATAATAGATTCATGCGGAGCCCTCCATTGATGTAAGAGTTTTCGTTCAAGATGGTCTCGATTAAAATGATAGAACATGTCTTCAATATGATCACAAAAGTTCTCACGTGAGTGCACAGTGTCAGCCGGTAGGCTGAGCACCCAACAAAATGGAGATTTGCGAAGTGTGTATGCAAGTAGCAAACCAGCTTGTTTGTCAGTAAACTCATCTTCCTAATAAATCATGCAAAGAAATTTATGTAAGTGCTTAGGCCATGCCATTTCCCCTTCACCATCATACATGTGAGTGGACAAGAGATCAAACAACTTCCCCGAGATGGATACATCTTCACAATTCGAAAAACACCTCGTGGGAAGAAGAATGCAAGACTCCATGAAAGATATGACAAGGTTCAAAAATGGATGAGAGGACACTGCTTGTCATTAGACCCTCCTTCTAGTTCCGGAAATGTTGATGATGCTAGACCCACCAACATGTCAAGGGGATCTCCCCGGTAAGAAGTCCGAATTAGACCTCAGACCATTTGGTGTAGGAGTTCTAGAAGTGGGTTGAAACATAATGCCTTGACCGCATGGTCGTATAGAGGCAAGTAAGATAACTCTGTTAGTAGCAAGTGTGTGACTGATACAAAGAGTCAAGGAATGTGTACGAGAGGTTCCAACACTTTGAAGGGAGAGGAAGGTGAAGGTGGGTTCCAGGTTGAAAGGGATCAGTCCCAACTCGGCTAGGAACACACCACACAAAGTACATGCATAGCTTCGAGCAGTCCACTTGGATGTGGCAGTCACAACATACAATGTAATATACCACAAACAATACTCACAGATCAGTCCGAGATGAGTGCGACGGTTGATTTAGCGAGGTTCATGAGAAAGGTCTATCTGATGTTCGGCAGAGCCGTCGACACGAACGGTGACATCATTAACAACATATGCAACACATTAACAACAAGATTCATATAATTGCATATAAATCATTTCATATACAAGTACATAAGTTAAACAACATATATCATTAAGGAAACCAGAACAATCCAACTACAATAACAACATATGCATGAAAATTTGTTGGCTCTTATTATTAAAGAAGTGTAAGTCACAATCATACAATACACCATGTAAACCTGCTAGCCCCAATAGTGGAATGTTACAGCCACATCCACCTGCTCCTCCAAAGAGATGTACTAGCTCTGTGCAGTGGAGAAGCCAAGGCGCATTAAGATACTATCCAAGCCTTCTTCAAGAGAGTTTCAGTAGAAGCTTGGCTAACCAAAAGCCTATAAAATGACTTATGAGGGACTATTTATAGCAAAGGGTGGGGTGACCCTTGACATTCCCCTTTGTGATAGTTCAACTAACCTCATGACTCTTCACCTACTCTATGTACATCCAACCATTGACACTTGACTTACACTTGACATGACTCAACATTACAATGTACATATACTCATGTGAGACAACATGGCTTGAGCAAGACTTACAAGACATCACTAACACTTGGTCCACTGTGCCGAGGCTAACACATTGACATGCTTGTGATGGTGAAGGTGGTGATCTGATGCCAAGCTTGGTCGTCCATGATAGTGTGCATGCACCTCATGGTGACATCTTGCTGAAGCGAACTCTTGCATCTGTTGCAACTAGTGCATTGTTTCAGCCCTTTCATCCAACTCATCTACTAACATGCACATGGTCTTGTTGGGTATGGTTGAACTGACAACACATTGATGCATATTGTCCATGCTAATCTTCAAGTGTGTGTTGGTGGTCATTCACATAAACTTGCTAAAGTACATATTTAGCCCCAGTTGAACTCGATTCTTGTCTTCACTTTGGTGAGTGTGTTGAATGGGTTGGATTGCATGCATGTGCTCAGTGACATGCATGTTGTTGGATCCTTTGCATGCAATCAACAACACTTCTCTCCATGTTTGCTCTATGTCAGCTACTGGGATGGATCCTTAACCTGTATTGGCACAATTTCATCCATGAGAGCATGTTGCACCCATTTCTATTTCTGTTCTAGCTACAACTCATTGGACTGTATGTCCAACTTCGTGTTCTTCCTAAGTTTTTTCTTCAACACATGCAACTCTTTCTTTGTTCCATCTTCTTCCTTTATGTGATCTTCATTCGTGTTGTCACTTCATAGCATAAGTCTCCAAAGTTGCTTTCATTATTAGTGGATCTGCTTGATCTTGTAACTTTGCTCCACCTCTATGTTGTCAACAGCCTTCCTCTTGCATTCACTACGTTTGCTTCATTCGCTGTGTTCGCTACATTCGGTATGTTTCCTTCAGCTATTCTTCATGATGCTGCTCACTGTGATGCTTCTTCTTGATGTCCTTTTCCGTGCACAACTTGATGTCTTCATGATTAGGCAAGCTCATAGACACTTGATCGACTACATCCCCAAGCATGCTCTGAATGGTGTCTTCATCTCTGCTCTCCTGGAATCCATTGTACCTATACCGCTGAGAGGTAGGTGAACACCTGCGATACCTGGAGACATGGAAACACTCATAGAAATCTATTTTTTAGTCAAAAACTAGAATGAACATGAGAATTGACTTGCAGCATACCTCAGTGAATGATCATGATGGTTGCGCAATTTCGACCGGGAGGTCGGGAGACCAACTGCCAACGCTGTACAAGGCGTAGCCTGAGATGGTGAGAGACTGGCTAACTACTATAACTATGCATTGCACAGTCTAGTTTGGTTGTTGACTACTAGGATTGTGCATTGCACAATTCCAGCTGGGAAGAACTGCTGACCTGGGGACAAATTTGCTCAGGTTCTTGAGCCAAGCAACCACCGTCCTCTAAAAATGTGCAAAACAATCCTGGAGGCTAGTGTTGGGCAATAATTGGAAAATTTGGAGAGGAAGGTGGGCCTTCCTTCGCCAGATTGTACAATGCAGCCTTGGTGAAGGGAGAGTCCGGGCTAAGGTTGACCCAACTTGCTGACGGGCAACTGAAAGAAACTGAGACAGTAAATGCATGGTGACACTAAGTGATAGCGGAAGTGATTGACACTACATGAAAAACATGAATGAAATATTCAACAAACAAATCAACAAGCATGTGGGTGAGGCAGTTCACCAATTGGGTGAACATCCATGCAAAACACTTTTATGCATGTGATAGCAGTGAGATAGCAACGAAAATTGAAAGAGAGCTAAGATAAGCTAGAATACACGTAAATGACAGTAGGTGCTCAAAGAAATCAAGAAAATAGCACTCACACAAGCGAATACATGTAAATGACAGCAGGTGCTCAAAGAAATCAAGGAAACAACAGTCACACAAGCGAATACACAAAAAGAGACAAAAATGCAGCACAAGGCATGGGAAGCAAGCTTACCCCAAAAGAGCTAAGTTGAATGTGCCGACTGCTCCTAGATTTGATGTGGGATGTCAAAGCTACAAGGTTAATGTGAGGAATGGCTATGTAGCATCCAATTGATGAGTTTTGATAACATCGAGGTTGTGACACACATGCCACAAATCTAGGGGAAGCGACACTTGGAGGGAGGTTTCTGAATTATTCATTGCATGCAACCTCCAACTGCTAAACATAGATCCCTGAAACAAGCAATTCCTTTACATGTTTCCTTGGGAGAAAAAACCCATGCATGCAAGTATGTTTTTCTCAATCCCAAAGGGAACCAGTCAACTCAGCTGCACATGCAAGAAACTACTTGACTGTTAGAGAAAAATGTGCATTCTGGCTGGGAGTTGGGCTGGTTGCCTAGGAGATTTGTGCAATTTCTAGTCTGAGTAGCTTACTGCTACCCAAATTTTCACAAATCATAGGCTGACCAGCCTACTACTAGGAAAATTTGCACAAATCCTACTGGGAGGGTTTCCTATCAAGATCACGCAATCCTGGAGCCCAGCAGGCTGTTAGAGAGGATTGTGCAATTTCTTGAGGGAAGGCTAGTTTCCCTCTAGAAATGTGCAATTTTCAAGGGGAAGTTGCTCAGCCTGTAGCCGGACCAAGTCCGAATGAGTAGCCTATGAAGGGAAAAGATCAAACTATGATCAATAGGCTACCTTTGAGCAAGAAAGACGGTGAAGCTTGAGGAATTGATGAAGCAAGGCAAGCTATCTTGAAGGTCAGTAGGAAGCCTCCAATACAAGTTAAGGAAATATTTTGGAGGGTGGTTGTAGCTGCTACAACAGGATGATGAAGAGTAATTTTCCTTTGCATAGGATGTTGAAACACATATATAAATAGAACAATTGGCTACAAGAAGATAGGAATAGGTTACAGGGACAAATCATAGCACTAGAAACTCAAATTGAAATGATTAATGTTGAACTCAAAAAGAAAAATCTCAAGATTATTGCTGAAATAGATTCTACTCCTTGAATATGGTAAAGCTTTCAATTTTGTCTTTAATATGATTAAGCTAGTAAACATAGCCTTATGTATAGTAAACATGGTATTACAAGTAATAAGAAGGCATTAGGAACCATGAAAATTTAGAAAAATCAGAATTTTAAAATTTCATAGTAACTCCCCCATAATGAAGCTAGAAATTTGCTACGAAACAGTTGTAGCTTTTCATGGAAGAGAAGGAAAAATTAAAATACAACAAAGTAAGTTCTGAAGGTATGTATTTAGCCTAAAAACATCAAGGAAAACCTCATAACTTGCAAAAATATCAAAGGGGTAGCAGAAGGGTTTTTTTTTAATTTGCTACTAAAGTTTGCTATGAAACTACTGAAGACTCTGTTTTTTGCTACAAAACTATCAAAACTCATTTTTTTTTTCTGTGTTTTTGAATTTTTTGGACATCAAACATCCAGGTAGTTAGATGGATTACAAGTCATGAATGGTTTCCACATCAACTCTTATTTTTCAGGGACACAGGTCAACAAGCCAACCAAGTCAGCATCCACATGGCATGAGACACATCATCAACTCCAACACATTCATAAAATCAGTTTGGTTTAATAAGCTTCATCAAAATGAATTCGGTTGAGTTCATTTATGGTGGAAGAATCCTACTTTTATTCAAATTATGTAAAATATAAATCCCTAAGATTTCTCAATAGGTGTCAACTAGTATAAGGTTTCAAGGATAAAGTTTCAAAATTGTTTATTCGAATCTAGACCAAGTGGTAGATTTTTGTAATTAATGCTATGATGGTGGTATTACTCTATATATTTGTAGTTCCTTGACATTAAAAGGGTTTATCGATAATGTGAAGAAATGACCTTATGTAATCTTTTGATCCAATTAATATATAAATTTGCAGCAACTATGTTTTTGTACCTCAGATTCATGTCACGGCTTCATGTGTTCTTACCATGTTTTCTGTTTTACTATCAGTGTTCATAGTATTTTGATTACTTGGAATTCTTGTCAAAGTGCTCCAATTTACTTCACTTACTATGTATGACTGTGAATTTTCATTTGATATTAGTTTTAAAGCCATAGATGCCTCAGATTCCATTAAACATGATTGTTTTCCATGATTTTCTTTAATTTGACTCTATGCCCAATGGTGGAAGTCATCACATTTTCCTTCACCTATAAAACCACATAAAAATAAATCAAAGTTACTCATCTATAGTTTGAGTTGTTTTAAGTAAACTTGATAAGTGTTTTGAGAGAGCCCTCTAAAATTGGAAGGGCTAACTTCCAGTCAAAGTGATTTGAAACATTTATGCTAGGTTGAAGGTTGACATAGCCAAACTCTATTAGCTCAATGATAAAACCTTCCTCCAATTACCTGCTAAAATAGTTCTCCTAGGTTTACTTCTCTCCATGTGGAACTTCTTCAGTATCTCATTGGCATACATGTCGTGAGAGACAAACATTTACCCATGTCCTTTCCATACTTCCATACCAAGAAAATAATGCATGATCCCTAGGTCCTTCATCTCGAATTCTCTTACAAGATCCTCTTTGCAAGATTTTAATGGCTTCTCATCACTTGTTATAATAAAATCATCAACATATAATACTATAATCAACAATTTACCTTCAACCACAATATGGTAAGGGTTTTCATCTGCGTCACTTTTGGTGAAGCCCAACTCGGTGAAATGGCTATCAATCCTGGTGTACCAAGCACGGGGTGTTTGTTTTAGTACATACAACACTCGCTTGAGTTTGCACACATGTGATTGTCTGTTGAAGGTATCAAATCCTTCAGGATGCTCAATATACACCTCTTCCTCAATCATACCATTGAGGAATGTTATATTCACATCCATCTAATGTATCTTCCATCCCATCTGCACTGATAGTGCTAGAATAGATCTGATTGAAGAGTACCTTGCTACTGTAGCAAAGGTCTCATCGTAATCAATTCCCTTCTCTTGGGATAATCCTATGGCCACAAATTTGGCTTTTTATTTCTCCACATTCACGTCTACTGCTTCCTTTACCTTGTAAGGCCATCTGGAACTCACAACTAACTTGTCTGCTCGCCTTAGGACCACTTTCCAAACATTATTTCTGATAATGGATTCATGCTACTCAACCATGGTATCAAACCATACTAGTTGTTGCACTACTTCCATGAATGAGGATGGATCAACCTATACACTCTTTCTCTTCAGAGCCATGTATCCAATGTACTGATCTAGTGACCTCCTCTGCCCACGTTATGATGTGGGTGCTCCCACATTCTCTCTAGCATCATGCATCAATCTGTCAACCTCTCTCGTGCGCTTCCTTCTATCTATGGAAGTCTCTGCATGAGTGGGTGCTTTCATTCCCTGCTCATGTGCATGTGGTTGCTCCACATCATCCCAAGGTTACTCCTTTGGAGATAAAAGCTCTTCATCTACATGTAACTAAATCTCCCTCTCAAGGGAACATCTCATGGCCTTCTCTTCATCAAACTTCACATCTCTACAAACCATTGTCATCCTATTGGATCACAGGTACACCCAATAGTTGTGAGGTGTATCAGTGCACCCCACAAATATGTCCAACTAAGCCATTGGATCTAACTTTTTCCATGCATTCTTGGTAACATGACAATAGACTGACGAACCAGAGATCCTGAAGTGTGCCACATATGTTTTCTTACACGAAAAAGCTTCTTCTAGTGTACTCATCACTAGAATTCGATGAGGGATTTTGTTCTGCAAATAAACAACTATGTTGCATGCTTAAGTGCAGAAGTGAAAGGTAGGCCATGATCATGTAACATCACCCATGCCACTCACACAATACTTTTGTTCTTCCTTTCAGGCACCCCATTCTGTTGTGGGTTATGAGATGAGATTAACTCCCATCGAATGCCCTCTGATGCACAGGGGTTGTTGAATCCATTTGACACATTCTCCACTATCGCTTCTGAGAGATTTAACTTACCTACTAATATATTTCTTGACAAGTGCTTTAAATTCACAAATTTTAGCTCACGTTTGATATTGATTCTATAATAAAATCCAGCACTTATGAGAAAAATCATCAACAAATATTACATAATACCTGTGCTTGGTCATGGAGGCTATTGAGAATGGTCCACACACATCTCAGTGAACTCAATCAAGGATCACTTGCGCTCGACTATCTTTATCATCAAAGGAATCTTTGTTCTACTTTCCCAATGTACACCCTTTTCATGTGTCTTTCTGCTCTAATGTACCCTTGGGAAGTCCTGTAGAAATTTACTGCATGATCTTCAAAGCTCTGTGGTGTAAGTGACCCAATCTTCTATGCCACATCTCACTGATGCCTCAACTTTATACCTTCTCTACTTTAGTGCTCAAAGCAACATAGTCTTCTACATCCAATTTGTATAGGTTCTTCACCCAAACCCCGATCTGCTTCACCTGTCCTGAGGCTATGTGACAAAGGAAATCCTTTCCCTTTCTAAGTATCACATCATAGCCACAGTCTTCCAAGAAAGAAACTAAAACTAAATTATTTTTCAAACTTGGAACATATATGACATATTTTAATGTTAGAGTACTAGACTCCCTATAAAAGGTAATAGTATCAATGTATGTTGTGTTATACCTCCCATCATCTCCCATCTTTATGTGCATCTAGAGGTCCTTATCCTCCAAGTTAATGAATAACTCTTTGTTGCTAGTCATATGGAATGAGGCTCCACTATCTAGGTACCACACACTACCGATCATCAATGTCACCATGCAACTAATGAGGGTGAAATCCAACTTGAATTGTGAAGCAAGAGCTCCACCTACTGCTTCTCCTTAAAGCTTCTTACCAGCCTTCTTGTGGGGACATGTTATGGCATAGTGTCCCAGTTTGTGATAGTGAAAGCATTTAATATTCGACAAGTCCTTCTTCTTTCCACCCTTACTGGAATCTAATTTGTAATGGGATGACTTCCCCTTCCATTTCTTCACCTTTCCAGCTAAGGCACAATTCTCCTCATCATATTGCTTGGATGAGGATCCATCTCTAGTGCTAGCCTAAATCTCTTCCTGTACCAAGTTGTACCACAACCACTCCCACTCTAGTAGCTTCTCCCTCCCATTAGCTAAGTCATGGTAACTATGTTATCTCTTGGGAAGGCCTAGAAGTGTTAGGCTCACCATATTGTCTTCACCAACTATAATACTGACACTTCCAAGCTCATCCTAACATTGGGTGAACTTGGTAATGTACTTCGGTATTCAGTCACCCATTCTGCATCTTGATATTTCTGAACTTATCCTTCAGTGCTAGATTCCTATGGTCATTATTGTTTTGCAACATGTTTTTCAAGGCCTTCCACATTGCAAATGGATTTTCTTTATCATGGAGGTTCAAGACAATATGATCTCAAACTCCTAAAATAATCTTTCTTCCCTTTGCCACACACTTTCTCCACTCTGCCAGATCTTGAGCATCAATTGTCTTAGGAATATCCTTTACTATGAATTTCTTAAGCATGTTGTCTTCTAACATTGCCTCCATCCTCTCCTTCCAAGAAATATAGTTTGAATTTCCCTCATGGGCATATTTGAGTCTCAATCTGTAGAACTACATCCTGTTGGCTATAAAGTATGATACTATAAATTCAATATCTCCTAAAAAAAAAAACTCATATTCTCCTCTAGTATAGTGATTTCATCTATGATACCATGTATAACTTCCTTGTATATTCAAACTTCACATTGTAATATGCCAAAAAAATTGACTTGAACCTACTCTACTCATCAATAGAAACAATAAATGATCGATGAAATCACAAAGCATATAAATGAAGGAATTCAATGAGACATAACACAATGCTTTTATGGGGAAAGACACACCTAAAAACCCCTTCTATCTATATATTGCATTAATTAGAAAAATATGAGAAGATTACGATGCTTTTCTCAAGCCCAAGCAACCTCTGCACTATCTCTATCTATCTCACTACTTCCGAGACAACCTCAAGCCAATAATTAGCCAATTATGTTGCCTACCAAGCTTCTATTTCCTTATGCAATTCCCATGGTAATTAGTCCATATTCAGTAGGGAAATCCCACAATTATGAATTTTGTAGTCCTCATAGGCCTTCCTCTGATTGCATGCACAACCTATAGAATTCAAATGATTATACAGCTCATAGTACACTATCTTGTTGAAGCCTCAAAATTCACTACAACAACATTTGGGGATGACCACCCAGTCCGGACCTTAAAGCAGCTCCTTTTCCATTTGGAATGGTGGTTCTGAATAGTTCAACTAGGTCCAATTACCTTCTCTCAAACTACAAAATGGCTTAAATTATGACTTTCATCGACTAATGGAGAAGATATATCATATCAGCCCTCTTGTTGATTAGGCAAGAAAGTGATCATTAAGCTAATCTGGGGCTCAGCCAAGCCACAACTAAAGTTTGCCTCTTTCGAAAGATGACTTGTAAGAATATAAAATTAAATCTAAATGAAAACTTATTCTATAATGCAAGAAAAAGGAACTAAATCCTAATCCTATCTCAACTAAGCAAATATAGATCTAACCCAACTAAGAGAAACATATTTAAATGAATTGGATTTAAATATGTCTAGATTATAATGAATATCAAGTTAACAAAGTAGTTCAATTAACTGACATTATGTATATCAAAACATATTCTATTCAGAGACGTCTTGACTTAAATAATAAACCAACAATATTTAGGAAGAAGTTCACAAAATGATACTGATTATTTAATCGATAATTCAAATAATTAAACATTAATATGAGGAAGTAGTTCACACCATATCACTATTTGTTAAACCAGTATTAAAAGATAAATTTCTTAGTAAATAGTTACTCAGAAATCAAAATTCAACCCATAAGAGCAAGGATAAATAATAACATATGATTGAGACAAAATACTCATACCGACAATAGTGCACAAATATGAATAAAATGACACATTTCTGCCATCATAAAATGAAACTAGTATTTAAAACAATAGTATTAGAAATACAAATTTGTTGAATCCATTTCTCTAGCTCTGGTCTCCAAAAATCCTTTAAATTGTTTGAACTTTTGTTGTCACAACAAGAGATGCATAAGTGAAAACTCTACCCATCATACATAATTCAGATTGCAAGAGAAAAATCCTCGATAATCCCCAGATCTGAGATTTTCTCTCTCCCACCTACAACTCTAAATCCCTATTACAGAAGTGCTTTTAGAATTCCATAAATGCATAGAGAAGCCCTTATTACATTCTACAATCTGTAGTTTATAATACTTTCAAAAGAATTCTTAACAAGAAAGTTTATTGAAGAAGAAATCTGTTTAATCAATTTTCATTCGCTCAAAATTCCATTCTTCTATTGCTTGAGCCTTCTCATTGATTTGGATTCTTTTCTCTCCATCTCTTCAAATGTTTTCCTACAAAAAAAATCAAAACAAAATTAAAATACAAAAATAAAATCGAAATGCTAAATATGGAATTAAAAGAAATCCAGTCAAATTCAATTAAATAAATAATTGTGTTATGCTCTTAACATGTGAGAAGATGCCAAAATACCAAATATGTGAAGAAATACAACCCAAAACACAGAACGAAATGAGAAATAACAGCATGTATTTTATTATTTAGAGATGAAAGCAATGTTCACTTACCTCTTTGAGGGGGCAACCTCCAGTAGAGCAGGGATAGATTACAGAATAAGACACGATGCTCCTCCTTTATTTAGGATTCATACATGCAATACCATGGGTGAGTACCATGGTTCTATTAATACCATCTATCTAATACCATTGCCCATTTGCAACTAACTGTGGTCCCTTTCTTTAAATGCGGGTCAACTGCTTACAATTATTAATATGGACTTTATTGACTCTTTAACTAACTATAATTATGACTCGACCCTATTACATAAATAAGGGGGTTAGGGTTGGACCCTAACATGCCCTCCCCCATAAAAATAGCCTTGTCCTCAAGGCTAAAGCTGCGGAAATTGCTTAAGGATAGTGGTTGGTTCCCAGGTTGCATATTCTAGAGAGGTGTCTTTCCACTTGACGAGGACTTCCTTGATCATGCGGCTGCCAAGGTACCGTTCTCGTGTGTCAAGAACCTGTTCAAGATGGAGCCAGATAGAACCTTCTTCATCCAATTCTAGTATACTGGTTTGAATTCTGCAATTGTTCCCTACCACTTTCTTGACGCATGAGACATGGAAGACTCGGTGGATTTTTACAGTGGGTGGCAAGGATAGCTTGTAGGCTACTTCTCCAATGCGCTGATGTATTTGATATGGTCCGTAGAATTTTGGAGATAATTTTTTACAACCCTTGTCTTTGGCTAATGTTTTCTTGTATGGTTGTCGCATCAAGGATGCATGATCCCCTTCTTGAAATGTGCACTCTAAACGATGTTGGTCTGTGTATTGCTTCATGTGATTCTGAGCTTGATGGAGATTATCTTTGAGGTGGGCGAGCATGGTTGCATAGTTTTGTAGGAGTTGATCCACTGCTTGTACCTTAGAGCATCCAGGGATATAAGAAGTAGGTGAAGGGGGGATTTGACCATAAACTGCTTCATATGGAGTCATCTTGGTGGTGGCATGATAGTTAGTATTAAACTACCATTCAGCTATAGATAACCACTATACCCATAGATGTTACTTTTTTGAAGTGAAACACCTGAGGTAGGTCTCCAGACATTTGTTGACTACTTCAGTTTGTCCATCAGTTTGGGGACGATCAGAAGTACTAAGTTGGGATTGGGTGCCTTGTAGCTTGAAAAGTTCCTGCCAAAAGTTACTGGTAAAGATCAGGTCATAATCATACACAATGGAAGTGGGCATGCCATGCAATTTGAAGCTCTGGTCCATCAAAGATTGAGCCACCAAAGTGCATGTAAAAGGGTGGGGTAGGACGCAAAAATGAGCATACTTAGAAAGTTTGTCCACAACCACCATGATGACTAACTTGTTGTGTGACTTCGGAAGACCAGTAATGAAATCCATAGAAACACCCATCCACATTGAGGTAGGTATGGGCAATGGTTTTCAAGTGTCTAGGGACTTGACTGTTTTTCCTTTGTGACACTGACACACATCACATTGAGCTACAAAGGTAAGAATGTCCTTTTTCATGCATGTCTGAAAGAAGGAATGACGAGTGCGAGCATAAGTCTTCTGAAAGCCTGAATGGCCTGCAGTGGGAGATGAGTGCAAGTCTGCCAAAATGCACCTTTTAAGGGTGGATGCCGATGATATCACTCCTTTGTCCTTGGAGTGAAGAATCTCATCCTTCCAAGAGTAGTCCGCTGTGGAATTTGGATCTTCTTGCAAGCTATGAATCAGTTGGCAGAGTGAAGGATGTGAAAACTATTCCTTGCGAGCTTCTTCAATCCACTCTGGAATGGGAATAGAGATTTCTAGCAGGGTGTTATCCTCCTCAAATTGACATGATAAAGCATTCTCTACAACATTTTCACGCCCTTTCTTGTAAATTATCTCATAATCATATCCCAACATTTTTCCTAGCCATTTATGTTGTTGTGGCGAGGATAAGCGTTGCTCCAAAAAATATTTAAGGCTTTGATGGTTTGTGTGGATTTGGAAACGTCACCCTAATAAGTATGGTCACCAGGTATCCACTACATGTAAGATGGCCATAATCTCCTTCTCATAGGTAGATTGTCCCAAATGCTTCCCACTTAGTTGTTAACACATATTTCATTAAAATTGGAATTAAATAGTGTATCTAGAATTTCAAAATAACCAAAAAACTCAATTCTAGTGATGTTCTTGTAATAAAAAAAATTCAATTTTAATGAAATAAGTGTTTGTTGACTAGTGAAGGCCAAGGGTTGACCTTCTTGGGTTGACCTTCCTACATTAAGATAGCCCCAATACTTGTACCTGAAGCATCACATTCAATCACAAAAGATTTGGTGAAGTCAGGTAGTGTCAATACGGGAGTGGAACACGTGGCATGTTTGAGAGCTATAAACACCTGATGTGCTTCATCATTCCAGAGGAATGAATTTTTCTTGAGAAGGTGAGTGAGGGGTAAATGTGACCATAATTGTGGAAAAAATTGTGATAGTATCTGGTGAGACCCAAGAATCCCCTCAAACTCTTCAAGGTCTTTGGTTGGGGCCATTCCTGCATTGCCTAGATCTTTTTGGGATCGAACCTGACACCTTCACACCCCATAATTTGGCCCAAATACCCAACTTATTTCATGACAAAAGAGCACTTTGACAATTTGTCAAATAATTTATGCTTCTTGAGCAGTTGCAAGAGCAAGTCTACATGCTGAAGATGTTTTTCCTAGTTGAGGCTGTAGATGGGAATGTCATCAAAGAAAACAAGGACAAATTTTCTGAGATATTGTTTGAGTAGGTGATTCATGAGGCTCTGAAAAGTAGATGGGTCATTACAAAGACCAAATGGCATGACCAGGAATTCATAATGGCCTTCATGAGTTCGGAAATAAGTCTTCGGAATGTCTACTTCTTTCATGCGAATTTGGTGATAGCCCGAGCGAAGGTCTAGCTTAATAAAGAATTGAACTCCATTCAGTTCATCCAAAAAAACATCAACAACTGGGATGGGGAATTTATCTTTAACAGTCAACTTGTTGAGGGCCCTGAAGTTTGGACACATACACCATTCCCCATCTTTCTTGAGCACCATGACCACAGGCAATGAATAAGGACTAATGTTAGGACTAATGACACTAGCTTCCATGAGTTCCTTGATGATTTTTTCAATTTCATTTTTTTGGGTAAAAGGGTATCTATATGGGTGCAAATTCGGTGGTTGTGCCCCTAGAACCAAAGTAATGCTATGATCATGTTCCCCTCTCGATGGTGGAAGCTCATGAGGTTTGTCAAAGACCTGTAGATGGTTGTTTAAGACCTATTGTATCTCAGGATGAATATGAAGAGTAGGGGTCTCGAAGGCCTAAATGGCATTAAACTGGGTGATAACTCCATGGTGGCCCTTTCTTAACAAATTTTCCATCTCATACGAGCTGATGATAGAAGGAGTACCTACTTAGAGTCCGCAAAGGGTATGCATGCGGTCATTCTACTTAAAGCTCATATATAACTCCTAGAAATCCATTGTGATTGGGCCGAGTGTGCAGAGCCATTCAGCACCCAAGACAATGTCACACCCACCCATGTTGATGGAAAACATGTGGGTCTTTAGGTGGTAATCTCCCATCTGAAGTTTGATATTTTCACAACAGCCATCACATTTCATTTTCCCCCCATCAGCAATCTATACCTAGAAATTAGAGACTGCTCTGACAAAACAATGTGCAACTTCTGCGACTCTCTGATGGATAAAGTTATGTGTGTTGCCACTATCAATCAAGACTACTACAGGGTGATGTTTAATAAAACTTCTGATTTTGAGAGTTCGGAGAGAAGAAATGCCTGCCAAAGCATGGAGTGAGATAACTGGTTCTTCTGGTGTAGTTGGGAGCTCATTGTCCTGTTGGTTGTCCTCATATTCCTCCTATGTTCCCTCAAAGGATGGGTCTTCCTCAATGAGCTATGATTAGTAGCATCAATTTGAAAGAATTTGGGTTCCTTGCATTTATGCCGCGGGGAATATTTGTCATCACAGTAGTAACACAACCCTTGATTTCCTATTTCCGCCATTTCTGCTGGTGACACCTCTTGAACCTTAAGTGTTTCGGTAGTGCCCGGAGCCTGGGTGTCGCATCCCTTGGCTATGAAATTTAGACGAGGCGACTGGGTCGCTAACACGTGTTCCACTTTGTGAGCCATTGTGCAAGCTTCCAGTCATGTGGGTGGTTGGTGGATCTGGATGTGAGCTTGGATGGTGTCTTTGAGACCACTAATAAAACATTCCAAGTAGAATTCATCTACCAGACCTCCTGTGCAGAATTCTAATTTCTGAAAGGTTGTAATATAGTCGTGTACTATGCCTGTCTGACTGAGCTAAGTAAGATGACCCAAAAAATTGGATTCATGTTCAAAGTATTCACAAAAGGATTTTGAGAATGCTTGCCTAGTAATTGGCTTTGCATAGCATTTTTTATGCCACTGCCACCATTGCCATCTTTCTTGGTCCAAGTAAAGGCATCCCAAACATAGATTAGTCTCATCATCTCTGATGTGATTCAGCATGAAATATTGGTCCATTTGTGATATCCATATGGCCAGATTAGAGCCATCAAATTTGTACATGTCTAGCTTGGGTGGTCTAGGGTGGGAATGTTGGTGGTTTCCATGGAAGTGAAGAGAATGACTAGATTCTCCTTCATGGTCTTCATTAAAAGCATATGCCTCCAATTGTACTGCTGACTTACACTTTATGAATGTGTCATTCAATGTTTGAATCTAGCTCGATAATTCCTCCAACCTATTTTCAATGGATTCCATCTTCTCATTGGCCATAGCTTGAGCTCTGGTTTCTACCATACATAGTTCTGGTTCACTTGTCGTCACTGTGAAAAAATTTGGGATTGCCCAAAAATTGAAGTTGAAAAGTGAATGGTACCACCTTGATCAGCCTATCATCCTGATTCTTATGGGCTAGGTCTC
Source organism: Pinus taeda (assembly GCA_000404065.3). NCBI lineage: Eukaryota > Viridiplantae > Streptophyta > Pinopsida > Pinales > Pinaceae > Pinus > Pinus taeda. Next base: position 115,473 of record APFE030931473.1, on the reverse strand, counting down.
TTATAAGTGTCATGGGAGGGCCTCAGACTTTTTCTTTTTTTCTACTCCGAATGGAGTTTTACTCCTTGATTATCAATACTGTAGTATCCAATTCCAAGAAAAGTTAATCATGCCCAATGTCCTATAAGAATCACCCCAAGGTATAGGAGCCACAAGCCTTCCTTTAAAAATGGTCAGATCTATCAGTGAAACCCTCAATGGAAGAGCGTGAGTAGGAATGTGGAAATGACTGAACCCTTGTTGTTATATCTAAATGGTATTCTGGTTTATCTGATTGTTGCGGCGGCGTAGAACCCAACTTACTAGATCCGATCTAGAAAAGAAGCTGATGAGCAATCTTCAGAGAGAGAAGGGAACTATGGTCTCAAGGATTTTTAGGTGCTACAGATCGCAATATACATAAGGGTCCAACAGTAGTACTCAACCCAATATTTTAGGGTGCTAACTAAGGAGGATCAATTGTACCCTTAGCCGTAATACCCAACTACCCTATCGTACGCGTGAGTAATCTCCCCAAGTGTTTTTCTCGGTGTACTGTAGCAACAAGATAGTCGATGGTTTATCTACGGCGAGGTTTTTGGTGAGCCTAGGGGCTTCCGATATACTCAGACGGTACGTGGAAGACAGTCCATGTGCTATTTTTTCTAATGTGCTACTACTCGAAGGGGTACCCATAGGGGTTACAAGGGAGTCCAACAAGCATGACCACGTCTTGTATTTCCTGCGTGCATGCCTCCCCAAATCCACAGGTTTATGCACTCAACGACAGATCCTATGGTTTAAAGACGCCGGAAGACATCTCTAGCGAAAAAAAATAAAAAAATCTGCTACAAATGGAGATACCATTGGCTCTGGAAAGTTCTTTGATACCACTTGTTATGCTCTTAAACTGCGAGAAGATGTCAAAATACCAAAATATGTGAAGAAATACAACCTAGAGCACAGAACAAAATGAGAAATAACAACATGTATTTTATTATTCAAAGACGAAAGCAATGTTTACTAGCCTCTTTGAGGGGGAAACCTCCAGTAGATCAGGGCTCGATTACAGAATAAGACATGATGCTCCTCAATGGGGAGTTTCTATCCTTTATATAGGATTCATACATGCAATACCATGGGTCAGTACCATGGTTCTATTAATACCATTCCCCATTTTCAACTAACTATGGTCCCTTTCTTTAAATCTGGGTCAACCACTTACAATTATTAATATGTCTTTGTTGACTCTTTAACTAACTATAACTATGACTCAACCCTATTACATAAATAAGGTGGTTAGGGTTGGACCCTAACAAATTGAAAAGGAAACCTAAGCTTTCAATTGATGACTATGATGATTTAGTTATCCAAGGAGATTATTGACGAATGAGTCTACACTTAGAAGAAGTTGTGGGCAAATAAGAATGTAGAAAATAAAACTCAGAAAAATGATTTTGTTAAAAATTCGGAGCCTGATCTTCTACTAGATTTTAGACCCAATAAATGATCAAATCTAGAAATGAAACCACTTCATAAATATTCTCCACAATTTTATCTTTCTAATGAGCCATCCTCGGCTTCATTTGGCCAAGTAAAACTCCATTTATGAGCTTCTGAAGTTGGTATATTAAAATTGCCAAAATCCTGGAATTTCTGTTTTCTAGGCTAAAAATCAGAAATTTTAATTAAATTCTAATCCTAGCTTAGAATGACAATATTAATTAATTAATACTAATTTACTGTAACTATGTTATTAATTTATTACAATTTTAGTTTAGACAAATTTAATAATTAACATATTATATATTATTTTAATTTATTCAAATTAATTAATATAACATAATATTATTTATTTTTAATATTTTAAACAAACCATTAAAATCAATCCATTTCAAATACAAACTATTTATGTAGCCATAAATAAGGGGGGTGAGTGGAGGAGTTAATGAGGAGAGGATGGAGTGATAAGAAGGTGAGTGGAATAGTGACGTGGAGGTACGACAATTATAAGGTGTTGAAAACTATAACACAAAAAAATTATATGAAACTTTCTTACCGCATCGTATAATCACAAGAATTGACATCAGTTAAATGAATGGATTATATTTTTGTGATGTGTGATATGCAATATTGCAATATTGCATCGAAATTTTTTATTGAAATTTTAAAATCACAATTTTTGGATTGCATTTCTTTCTTAGATCGGGATTTTGGAAGGAAGGAAGTGATATGAAGTGAGGCCCATGTGGAATTAATTATCCTACCAATTGGACTATAGCCACTTTGCAATTTTGAGAATTTGGCCTTGGCAACTTGTTTTAAAATAATAAATTGGAGTAAATTACCAAGATTCTAAAAAACGTTTTTATCCGTTATATGATTTAGCTCGGTCATTTTGTACGACCATTGGTGAAAAATTGAAAGAATATTAGTAAAAATTAAATAAGAGTTAATATTTACAATGAATGACCATTGAACTTAATTAACTATGAAAAACGAAATATTATGCATTTATTTACATTTTTAGTCTAGGAGAGAAAATGATCAAACTTCAAAGGAGTGCCATTTACAAACCAGTTGATCAAATGAGTCGAAACAAGTATCGATGGAAAGCTTCTGAAAATTCGGATTCAACGAAACAATGAAAATAGAAATATGATGAAAACTGGAAAATGAAAAAAAATGTAAGACAATTAATATAAATAAAAATCATAAAATATGCTTAGCCAAAAATTAATTGAAAGGGTCCCCATTATTTAAAGTAATGGGGGGTGTTGGGTTTTCTCTACAACAATGGCAACACAGTGGGAAGAACTAGTTATTTCTGGTTAAAGATATTGAACTTTAATTTAACCATAGATTAAAAATAGTGGAAATCATGAAATCGTCTAACAACAAAACGTTTCCATAGGTCCCACATAAATAGATTAAGCAATATGAATTTGTAAAGGTAAGTACTTAAAATAGAGTCAAGTAAAATTCATGAATCCAAATTTGAAAAAAATGTTTTAAAACTACCTCATATAATAATAGAAGAAGGTAGAGATAGGATTTTTTGATAAATCATATATCCATTTTATGATTGTTTTTGATATTGCGTCACTTCCAGCAAGCCTGAATAGTACCCTAGTGAAGTTGTCTTTTGTGCCATACGAGCCTAGTCCTACTGCGAGCGAGCATCCATAGCCTCAACAAGTTTACTTGTATTTCCCATGCTTCCTCTTTAATCACCCTTTTGATAAGCACATTTGCAAGCTTGTAGTTTGTGATGTATTTGAGAAAAAGAGGTGGGATGGTAATAGATATTTATGTTTAATGGACATAATACTTTCATAATGTTTGTTCCAAATTCTTTCCCTGCAACTATCAATCAGAGCTTTTTATGTGGAGGGGTGGGAGAGATTCATTGTGTTAAACCCAAACCAATTATTTCCTTGAAAAAGTAAACTCAATCACCTAGAAAGGATGTTTGTTCCCCCATGAAAAATATTTAAATCAAGAGGAATTATGGTTCCATAAGGATAAGCCTTTAATGATAAATTAAATTCATTGATATAGGTAGAATTAAGATTTCCCCCTATATGTCAAGCATTGTTGAACAAGAAAGGTCATTTCAAATATATCATGGCAGAGTCACAAAAATAAAAACAAAACTGAAAAGAAAAGAAAAACAATTCCTAGGATAAAGTAAGAAAATAAATCAAAAAACAAAATTAAAAATGAAGTGAAAGGTGAAAAAACATCGAAATTTTTTAAATATAACCTCCAACAAGATAGTTTATACCAATGTCTCAATGAAACAAAGTAAAAAAAATAATCATGTGAATGTTCCTTCTTTTGTTGAGATTTAGATAAATTTTATGTTGCAGAGTTATAAGCGTTTTGGCTTCCAATAGCAGTAATGATAAAATTCAGTGACAATGAAAACAATTCTGTTTGGTGTCAATTGTTTTGTTTCAAAGCATTATCTAACCATTTTCTAACAAAAGTAATGCTTCAAGAAACAAAATAAAGGTTCCAAAACTCCCTCGTGTAGTTGATTCAATGAGGATCATTACTGAAGAAAGGAGAGTGAATTCCAAATCTAATATGGTGGAAGCATGAGAAGTTTTATGAGGAGCTAAAAAATAGAGTTTTATATCAAAAAAACAAACAAACTAACAAACTGAAACCAAAAGTAAATAAATGAGAGTGGGCATATGAACTTATCATTGAAAAATTTTGGTTAATTTCACCTTAGAGATATCATCTTCTCCAATATTAACTCACTTCTTTCTTTGATTAAAATAAAAGGATGAAGAGGTTGAATTGAGTGAAATATTATTGACCCACAATAATCACTTATTAAATATAAACTTAGACAAGCAACAAACTAGAAGAAAACAATGATTCATGTTCCAGGAATCTGTAGTAAACTGAATTCATCAGAGATGAGAATGTAAATATGCTCCTTAATAAATCACAGTGATAAATGCTCTCTTTCATTTCTTTATTTTAAGTTTGTATTAGCCCCATTATATTGAAGTTGATTCGAAATCCCAAATAATATATTAATTATATATATGAAGATGATTTGAATATTTAAATGATAAGTATGGGGTGAATACCAAAATTTGAAATAAAAAAGAATTCAAAATGAATTAATCATGATCTATTACTTTTACATGTTCCAAATTTTCCACGAATTGCTACATTACCATGATGGATGCTCAAGAGTGCCTTTTTCATAAATGAAGATGCTTCCTAAAATATGGTTGATATAATAAAATGTGCATCCAATAATGAATCAAAGGCAAAAAATTAAATGAACCATAGGTGATGAAATATTTCATTAGCCAAGCAGATTTCCAAGAAGAGTAAAAGAGATCCATGTGCATATATTATGAAGAATATATATCTATCCCTTTAGTCGGAATGTCATCCCTATGACTGAATTCTTGGATTTCACAAAGTTATGATCGAAGCACATCCAAGTTTTGAGTCATCATGATAACATGAAAGTGGCATATATATTCAAAGATAATGGAACAAGACTTCACGTCATCATAGTGAATTTTTCCTTTCATAGATGTAATGGATATGATAGTGGTAAAAGGAAATGTAAGGCTCAAAGAAGTAAACCTTGGAATTTGTTTTTAAATTATTATGATATAATACAAATCCAAGAGTCTATGAATTTAAAATCTTGAGAAAAGTCTAGAAAAATGTTAAGCAGCAGATTAGGATTTCAAATTTCGTCAGTTAGAGGTTCTGAATCCCTTTGTAAAAAATGAATATGACTGAAGGGAAACAATTTGGTAATTGTGATGAATAGTTCAACTTTATTTTCACAATTTGAATATTTGGAACATGCATACATGAACTCATAGATAAGATCATTTTTTGTAAGCATTTAGTGCAAAAAGTTCCTCCATTTGAGTTTTATAATGAGCATAAGAATTTGATTATGGCTATACCGATGAGAGATAGAATATGATCATTTACTCATAACCTAAATTTCTGATTTTATGCACATACGAGTGTTATCATAGAAAAGTATCAGAGAAATATTATAGATGTATTTTTTGAACCATGCGATATTATGAACTTTTGATAGGCCTTGATTAAATATACAAGAAAAAAATTATATCATAGATCTTTTATCGGAGTTTCAATATCGAGTGCAAAAAAGGAGAACAACTGATTGAATTTTGCGATATGGAAAGTGGCAAGCTATATATCAGGGATCTTGTATCACAGGTTACCTATTGGGAATTATTATGAATAAATGCTATGAGATGGATGATGCGGTATGGAGGATGTGATATCATCAAAAGTTTTATCAGAGATCAAAGGCAATGGGGCTATCGCAAGATCAAAGCTATGTGGTGCAATCTTATTTGAAAACCTCCTATATGAGATATGTAAGATGGCATATTTGTGGGACCAACTTTGGGCTTGATAAGAGATTGGCGATTACATGATTTAAAATGAGATGTAACATCGTTGATACGTTGATGTGCGATGTAAAATGAATGCGATAGTTTTATTAAATGGATTCAATCCCTTATCGGATCTGAGATATCAGAACTTTTAAATCTATGCCCCAATGAAAATTGTGGTTTTATGAGCAGATAAAATATATTCTAAAACTTAATTTAAATTTCATATCGGGTCCAAGACATCAAAACTTTTAAAACATGCACTTTAACTAAAATTGTGATTTATAAACAGATGTGATATCTTTTGGAACTAGAATTAAATGTGGTATCGGGTCCAGAATTGGGTGGATATCACAATACTTCAATTGATGCTTTATATGAAACGTATCGACATTAGGATGCTTTGATAATGATATACGGCAATATGACGAGTTCAGGATGTTTTAAAGTATCCAAAATAGAATTGCCCAACTCAATTCTTCCTTTCTATAAATCTCCATTAAATAATTTAATTAACCATCGGATTATTCGATTAGAAGAAGATTTTAAAGCAACTTTATTATGAGGAGAGTTGCGATATTATAATGATCCATCATGAATTTCCCGATAATGTATTTAAAAGTCTAAACATAATTTTAATGAAATTTACAAGGAAAATTAATGAATTCTCAAATTCTGACAAAACAACTAATACTTCCCTGAGCATGTTGCAAATTTAAAATAGTTTCCTACTTGTTTGAAGTCTCCAAAATCAAAATAATGAAGACCTGTAAAAAATAAACAGAATATAAATAGGCAATAAATCATGAAAAATAAAATCAAACAATATATGAAGATGAACCTTTGAAATGCATACCTGGAAGAAATTTGACTGTAAATTTTAGCTCATGAATCTTCAATTTCTCCCATGTTCAATATCCTCTACTTATTCAATCTTAGAAATGCTAAGGAATGAGTTTTCATTAAATTTCATCCATGTCCAATTTACACCAGAATACAAGAGTGGTGAAAACACGCTCCTTTTCAAAAATACTTACGAATCCAAAATTGTTAAGTTGTAGCAAATTATTGGAATTTGTTCATGTATGATTATCGTGATGAGGGTTTTGCAAAATAAGACAATCAAGTGCTTTCCACAAAAATGTATGATCTAAGAGTTTCTAAAATATTATAAGTTATTTTTCCAAAAATGAAAGGGAATGCCCATAATAAGTCATATTCATTACTTTCTTTATTGAAATCTGAAATAATGAAATAGGTGCTAACAAAAAAGAAATCTAATCTAAATTAATCTATTCCTACTTCTAACTTAAGTAAGGAAACATGACTAGGTATAGTCATACTTCCAATGTAACCATGTAAGAATTTTAATTCCTACATGTGTGTACAGATCAATCATTAGTAACAAAAATACAAATAAAATTAAACTAAGGAAAATAAATCTGAAAGAAGAATGTACAGTTATTGCTAATATAGTATTTACAATTACTTTCTCTTGAAATGTCCTTTCCAATTGAATTTCAATTGGATCATAGAAATCTAGATGGATTTCTATTGATGATTGGAAGAGATTCAAAAGAGAGGATAATAGGCCATATTGCTAAAATGAGCTTTTAGATTCATTGGCCTGCATAAATAAGTTAGTGTTATGTGCAAGTGTTAAACTATTAACAATATTTCGTGAAGGAAAACTTTCCAAATATTTTTCAAATGGGTCATTGAAATATGGATGGAAATATGTTAGATACAATGGAAGATCATTAATTAAATTAAATTGTTGGTTGTATTGTGAAAATACACTGCCTTTGAGAAGATAGAAGTAGTTGATAGGAAATGAACATTAATTGGAATTGGAAGAGAAATAGTTGTTGATGTTCACGATTGGAATGCAAAACTTTGTTTTCACACATCAATTGAGTGTTTAATACTAAGTTGCTCAATATTCCAGCATAAAGTATCTAAAAATTGAAAACTAAAAATAGAAAAGAAATATGAAGTTAAACAAAATAAGTGAAGGAAAAATAACAAAATCAAATTGTAGTTTAAACTAGTGTTAGAACATAATTGGGAATGATTTGAAACAATTTCCATCTCACAAGACTTGATAAGAATAAGAGAATTTGAATGATTGCTAATACCAACTTCTGAATTAGAAAGATAATCACGACTATGAATAGGAATGGGAGCTTGATCATCATATAAATCATAGATTGGAATGTTTTCTCGAATGTTGAAATCATGAGTATGATTAATTATTTGAAAATGAGAACAATTTGAAACAATTTATGAATTAGAGTGTTCTTCATTTTCACATTTTATTAAACTTTGATCTTGAGGATTCAATAGTGAAGTAGACAAATCAATGTCCTCAATGTCAAAGTAACTATCATAAATGACCTCACGACATTCATTAGAATTCCTTTCGATCTCATCCAATCTATCAAAACAAGAAGGAATATAAATCACATGTTCATTAATGTGAGAAGAATGATCAATAATTAATTTTCTATCTTGATAAAAACTAATTGAAAATTCATTATGATCAACCTCTTTTTTTATGAAATATCATTAATGTTAAGAGGGAATAAATTGCAATCAGCAAAAATGTTAGGATAAGGCGAAAAATGAGAATCAGAAGCAATGGATTTAGAAGTATCTCTATATGAGAAGTCTTGTGCATTCTGTTCATTATGAAATACATATTTGAGATCATTCATTTGTGTACTTGTGATTTCTTGAATAATGTTTCTTTGTTGTTCTAAATTTGTCATTTGTTCATCAAAAAAGAATTCAGAAATTTGTACAACATGTTTCATGCTATTGGAAACTTTGATTGTTGCTTGTACTTTCTGATTTACGTTTTGATTTTCTAAATCTATCGCGCACTGATTTTCAGATTTCAAAGTGGTATCTTATTCAAGGTTATTGCTTGTATCTTCTTGTATTTTAATAGTAAAATTTTCCAAGCTTTTTAATTGAGATTCATTGACATTTGAAGGTACATCTCATTCACTATCAGTACTGTAGGAAGTGTGCACTAAATGAAGGAATTGATTGTACATAATAGATGCCACTTCATCATCATTTGTTTGCATCTTCATATTGGAATTCTTAATTGTGTTAATGTAATTGTAAGGAGTTTGAGAAAAGCTTGAAATAATTTCACATGGATTATGAATGGGAGGAAGAGAAAAAATATGTTCATAGCAATCTAATAATTCCTCTTCTATAGTTTTTTCTTCAATTTTAAATTTCAAAAAATTTAAACGAAACCTGATTGTAAAATAAATCAAAGACTCATTTTCAAATCTTCGTGAATCCTTGATTTCGTCACATACATGTTTATAGTTATAATGGGCAAGTTTAAAAAGGAACATTACAACAAATTGATCCCAGCTGTGAATTGAGGCAACTGGAAGCAATTGACGCCATCTTCTCGCTTTTGCCAAGAATGTAAGAGTAAAAATCCTACATAAAATGCCTTCATCAATTCCTTGAAAAATAGAATTTGAAATTTTTTTAATGAATTGTAAAGCATGATTAAATGCAAAAGTATTCCCCTTACCATTAAACTTTACCTGAGACAATAGTCTTACCACTTCAAGTGGAGTATTGGAAGATGCAAATATGTGGATACAACTCCAAATTGTAAGAGGATCCATTGTAATAAAAATAAAATGTTAGAATAAAAAGACTCCAAATAGACAACATGTTTCAGTCCCTCCTTATAGCACCAAAAATGTTGAAGCCTCAAAATTTGTTGCAACAACATTGGGGGATGGCCGCCCAGTCTAGACCTTAAATAATCTTCTTTTTCATTTGGAATGGTGGTTCTAACTAGTTCAACTAGGTCTAGTTACCTTCTCTCAATCTCCAAAATGGCTTAAATTATGACTTTCATCCACCAATGGAGAAGAGAAACCAGATCAATGCTCTTGCTAATGAGGCAAGAAAGTGATCATTAAACTGATCTCGGGCTCAACCAAGCCACAACTAAAGTTTGCCTCTTTGGGAAGAGGACTTATAAGAATGTAAAATTAAATCTAAATGTAAACTCATTCTATAATGCAAGCAAAAGGAACTAAATCCTAATCTTATCTCAATTAAGCATATATAGATCTAACCCAACTAAGAGCAGAATATTTGAATGATTGGGATTTAAGTATGTCTGGCTTATAATTAATATCAAATTAATGAAGTAGTTCAATTAACTGACATTATGTATACCAAGACATATTCTATTGAGAGACATCTTAACTCAAATAATAAACCAACAAAATTTAGGAAGAAGTTCACACCATATCACTATTTGTTAAATCAATATTAAAAGACAGATTTTTGAGTAAATAGTTACTCAAAAATCAGAATTCAACCCATAAGAGAAGAGATAAATAATAACATATGATTGAGACAAATTACTCATACCGACAATAGTGCACAAATATGAATAAAATTACTCATTCTTTTCATCATAAAATGAAACTAGCATTTAAAATAGTAGTATTAAAAATACAAATTTATTGAATCCATTTCTCTGACTTTGGTCTCCAACAGTCCTTTACATTGCCTGAACTTCTGTTGTTACAACAAGAGATGCAGAAGTGAAAACCCTCTCTATCATACATAATTCGGAATGCAAAAGAAAAATCCTGAATAATCCCCAGATCTTAGATTTTCTCTCCTCTCACCTACAATTCTAAATCACTATTACAGAAATGCTTTTAGAATTTCATAATTGCATAGGATAGAAGCCCTTATTACATTCTACAATCTGTTGTTTATAATAGTTTCAAAATAATTCTTAAATAGAAAGTTTGTTGAAGAAGAAATTTGTTTAATCAATTTTCATTGGCTCAAAATTCCATTCTTGTATTGCTAGAGCCTTCTCATTGATTGAGATTCTTTTCTCTTAATCTCTTCAACTGTTTTCCTGCAAAACAAATCAAAATAAAATTAAAATACAAAAATAAAATCAAAATCCTAAATCTGGAATTAAAATAAATCCAATCAAATTCAATTAAATAAATAATTGAAAAGAAAATCTGATCTTTCTATTGATGCATGTGATTATTTAATTAGCCAAGGAGATTATTGATGAATGATTCTTCACTCAGAAGAAGTCGTGGGCAAATAAAAATGCAGAAAATATAACTCAGAAAATTGATTTTGTTAAAAATTTGGAGCTTGGTTTTCTGATGGATTTTAGACCCAATAAATGACCAAATATGGAAATGAAAACACTTCAGAAATATTATCCATAATTTTATCTTTCCAATGAGCCATCTCGGTTCGCATTTGGCCAAGTAAAACTCCATTTATGAGCTTCTGAATTTGGTATATTAAAATTGCCAAAATCTTGGAATTTTTGTTGCCTAGGCTAAAAATCAGAATTTTAATTAAATTCTAATCCTACCTTAGGATGCTAATATTAATTAATTAATACTAATTAATTGTAATTTATGTTATTAGTTTATTACAATTTTAATTAAACCAAATTAAACAAAATTTATAATTAAATATTATAATATAAATTTTATATTATAATTTAAAGTATTAAAATTAAAATTTATATATTATATTATAATATTATTTATATTTTTAATAGTAGGAGGTGGAGGTACAGATTTATAGGTGTTGAAATTGTAACACAAAACATGAACTTCCTTACCACATCACATAATCGTAGGAACTGACATCGGTTAAATGAATGGATTATATTTTGTGATGTGCGATATGTGATATCGCAATATCGCATCGCAAATTTTGATTGCAATTTTTAAATTGTAATTTTTGGATCACATTTCTTTCTTAGATCAGGATTTTGGAAGGAAGGAAGTGATATGAAGTGGGGCCCATGTGGAATTAATAATCCTACAAATTGAACTATAGCCACTTTGCAATTTTGAGAATCCGGTCTTAGCAACTTGTTTTAAAATAATAAATTGGAGTGGATTACCAAGATTTTGAAACACGTTTTCATCCATTGTATGATTTCGCTAGGTTATTTTGAAGGACTATTAATGAAAAAATGAAAGAATATTAGTAGAAACTAAATAAGTGTTAATATTTACAATCAATGACCATTGAAGTTAATTAGCTATGAAAAATCGAAATATTATACATTTATTTTAATTTTTAGTCTAGGCGAGAAAACGATCAAACTTCAAAGGAGTGTCATTTACAAATTGGTTGATCAAATGAGTCGAAATAAGTATCAATAGAAAGCTTGTGAAAATTCGGATTCAATGAAACAATTAAAATAGAAATCCAATGAAAACTAAAAAAATGAAAAAATTGTAAGACAATTAATCTAAATGAAAATCATAAAAGATGCTTAGCCAAAAATTAATGGAATGGGTCCCCATTATTTGAAGTAATGGGAGTGTTGGGTTTTCCCTACAACATGTCCCTAAACTCCAATCTCAATTGGGTCTTTCTCTGATCTAAGATGCATGAGTTAATTATGAGTGATTCTTCAATTCACTAATTAGTGTTGGTTACACTCCACTACTATAGGTTACACCCCACAACCGCAGATTACACCTCATTACAGTAAGTTACACCCCACTGTTGTTGGTTACACCCCACTATTTCTGATCTCCCACTAATTCCTCCATCAATTGGAACTAGTTTAACTGAATTTATCTCAGTTAGACCAAATTAAATAATTACAGCTGAAAATAAACTCAACTAGTGCTCCTAATTATAGGAGACACTCTAAATGACTCTTGTTATACCCTCAACTCAAATTAACTGAGCTAACTAAGTCAAATTAACTTAGTTAACTATTACAAGTTGTCATGAGATATGGAATTACAATTTAATTTCTAATTTAATTGAAGGACAAATTAAATTAGGATTTTCTTGTTCATTGTAACAAACATGCTATTTTTATATATGTTGGGCCCTAACCGCAATGGGTTAGACCCTAGCGAACCCGTAAAACTATATATGCAAAAGAATTTTCCATTATACTGCAACTTTGTGGTTGTAATAATTTAGCATAGCACTTGTCTTTGAGGCTCCATTTTAAACTATGTATTATATGTAGAACACAACGTTGGCCCTTTTGAAGTGTTTAAAAAGGAGAGGTAGGTTTGCAAGAGTAATAGTGTGAAGTAAAAGGTTGAGCCCTATTATTTTATAGCATGATTATCATTTTTATTTGACAAATCATAGAGTTTTTTTCCCTTTTGGAGAGTTTTGAAAGGAGAGTTTTTGTAAGGGGTTCTTAAAGTCTGTTTGTGAAGCTACAAACTACAGAGAAAGATTTGGAGATTGAGGAATTGTTGTGATTGGCGTTATTTTTAAATCATAATTGAAGGGCCCACTCCATTGGAAGTCGACCCGGAGACATAGCCCACACAAGGTGAACATCATCATCAATTTTGTTTGTGTTCTTTTATGTTATATGCAATTGTTCATTTATATTATTGTGTTTTTAATATATTTTTGTCAACCTTGGTATTTCGAATTCTATTTAAGCCCAATAAATCATAGGCTCGCGATAAAAGATCTCGATCATCTAATTTTGTAGATTTTTATATATAGTAAAAGGATATTGGTAGAGAAAAGGATCACCTTAAAGAAAAAAGGAAAGGTTGATTCTAACCCTAGGTCTTCCAAAATGAAAAATCCCATAATGGAGCCAACCAAAAGGTAAATTTCAATTGCCTTGGTTGAAATGGGGACTCCTCTAAAGAAAATAACTCCTCCCAAAAAACAAGACTACGAAAAAAAAAAGAAATCCAATCATCTAGTGGGAGCACAAGAGCTTTAGAAGGAGCTTACCAAGTTGAAGGGTCCCTACTCAAAATAAGGAAACCTCTCTAGTACTGGTTCATATAAAAGAGGCACCAAGTACTAAGGAACAATATGAGTCATCCACTAGAAAGTGAGAAAAATTATAGAGTGGTGAGTCTAAACAAGAATCACAAGGCTAAAAAAGAAGTGGGGAACAATCACTCGAAGAAAAAGGGGACACTATGAAAACAATGCAAACCCTATAGGAAACCTATAGGAAACAACACGCAAATAAAAAATGTAGGTAGAGTTATAATAAAAGGAATCACATCCATTTAATATAACTCACACTCAAAAAGAACAATCTCTTCCCCCACAATACGTTGAAGAGACTAAAACTGAGGTGCAAGAGTCATGGCCTATTGAAAAGGCTAGACCTTATATATGAAGGTGGGTGCAACTGGAGTCCTTAATATTCCCTCCTAAGGGACAACTCAAAACACATCACCTCCTGCCCCATGCCATGTTAGAAATTGAAAAGAAAAAAATAGAAATGCATAGTTGGAAGAGGATAGAAACAAAGAAAGGGGTGGAAAATGTGGGTAAATTAGAGGACAAGGTTTCCCAACCCAAGAAGGAAATGGTACTCCCTCAACATCAAGAAGCCTACAAGAGGGAAAACTTAGAAAAATAAATGAAACAACTAAGGAAAAAATTTCAACAATTGCAATCAACCAAGTTAGTTGGAAATAATCAATTGACAATAATGGAGACCAAATTGGGGATCATGGCCTACTTGTATTTAGAGATGGCTAGCTACAAGTGATCATCCAAGGCTTACAATATGTTTTTAGAGGAGAAATGGTGTAAGTTCTAAATCTTATGTTTAGCAAAAGGAGAATTCTAGTTATAGGTGCCCAAGAACTTCCTTACAATTTTTCAAAACTTCAATATGGAGGAAACAACTAAATTGTGTGAGTTTTACTTACACAATATGGTACTATAAGACTCCTCAACATGGGATCCAAACCCCCATGTGCAAGATGTCCAACTTTTAGGACTTTCCTCTTGCATAAGGCATGAATAAATAAGGGTTGAGGAAGTAAATAAAACACTATAAGATGAAATTAACACACCATTGAACCCCTTAATATTAATTTCATCACACTACATCCTCAAGGAAGACTAGTAGGTGGATCTAATTTGGAAATAGAGTTGATAGGAAGTTATCCCCCACTTAGAAGACATGGTTAGAGTGATGGCAGATCATGCCATACAGGAATGTTATAGGAGATGGAAATCCCTACCATACAACCTATAACTAAGAAAAGTCCACACACCCACTAAGCTACATAATGCTTCAGCTAAAACCTCACTTTACAAAATAATAATCCAATATTTTAGGATATAGTAGGTTATACTGAAATGCGCCACCCATTACTGCTGAGGATGATAGAACAAAGTATTCAAGAAGAAGAGTCAAGGGAATGGAAGGAAATAGAGAGTGTATCCAGATTCTACTGACAAGGAGAAATACCTAACTTTGTAGCATGGGATGTTAGGCAAACTTTTAAGGAGATAAGGGAGAAACAACTCAAAGATCACAAAGGCTAAATAAGGTAAAGTTTTGTAGGTATGGGAAAACTTATAATTAGGGGGTATGATGGGCCCTTGTATTGTAAATCTAAAGACTCATCCATAACCTAAGAAACATAGGAAAGCATGTACCCCTAAGCTTGATTATTTTTCATTTTCTTAATTTACATGTCATTCCTTATGTTGAAGTGTGTGCCTATAGGATTTTGCAATACTAATGACCTTTTTTCCTTTGGTATCCTTAGAATCCTAAAATAGATATGTTTTTTAAGATAAATGAGTTCCTCCAACAACTCACTAGCATCCTACCATAAATATAGGGGATTTTCCCCTCAATTGTCAATACCTACCAACAGGATCACTAGAAAATTAGGTATACCAATAGTTAAAAGCAAGGTGGTTATGCAACAAGCCTCAAGGGCAGAAATCACCATAATTTCAAGTATTTTTTGAGGGAAACACAACCCTCCTATAAAGGAGGTTTCTCTCTCACACTTTGGATAAAAGGCTCAAGAAATTAGAGGTTACTAAGTTATAAAGAAAATGATATTGTTGTTGTGCAGATTTATACTCACTACATTTTCATCTTTTGTTGTGACATTTTGTTGATAATGAAAGAACAAACCTTTTTTCAAGTTCCCTAAGCTAATTTTCTTTGAGGTTCTTGAGCACCTTGAGGATGGCCCAGCCACAAGCACTCGCCCACCCACAAGCCCTTTGGAACCATTTTTGTATATTGTGTACATAAGTTTCTTCGTATTTCTTCAAGGTATCATAAATTATTTTTATCATGTAATGATATTTACATAATCTCGTGTTCCTAAAGATACCTATAGATACAATTTTGAATTGTTAAATATTCAACTTTGTTTCCATAAATTATTATTAGTCTTACATTTATGATTTCACCTTTCCTTCACTTTTGTTTTTTCATTTATATCAACTCTATGGTTTCGTATAGCATTACAATCCTGCTATTAGAAATGTAGGGTTTCCTATAGAAAAACCTGAGAGCATTATTTTTGCTTGGTTATTCATGATTTAATCTTGACTATTTGTATAACATCTTAGTTAGCTAGTTTTCATGATTAAGTGAAGGAAGAGGGATCGAGAATGAATTTGTTACAACTATAATGCTTCCTATAGGGTTGTCTTATTTCAGTTGGTTGAGTGAATTTCTTTGTTTTGTCCTGCACATTAGTCTAGCATGTTTTCCTTAGCAACATAGAATAGTTTCTTGAATTATAGTCATAATTTTGTTAATTTTGGAACCTCGGTGGAAAATTCCAACCATGGTACTATATTCCTCTTTTCGATAGGATTCATTTTGACAATTGAAGTACTCAAATCAGATAAGGGAAACTGAAATTATGAAGAAAATCCCACATATGCACATTTGGATAGGTCAACCCTAACAAGAAATTGGTCACCCTAGGAAGCCTATAAATGCAAGTGACCTCAAGCTCATTTAGAAATCACCAAGCATATTATTATTCTATTCTTCATTGATTTGTTTGCATAGGTCTGAGGCAGGGTCGAGAAAATTGCTTCACACAGGTCTGGCATTACAGGGTCTGAAGCTCGCACGTGTTTCTAGGGTTTTTGGTAACAATCGTAGGCTTGTGAAAGGAAACTTTCTACTCTAATCACAGGATTGTGAAAGGAAATTTCCAACTACAGTCACAGGCTTATAGGATCAAGGTAGCAACTAAAATATCTTTGTCACACATATGTCTCTTCCTCCATGCGACTAGAAATGAAGGAAAAAAATTGACAGTTGATTGAAGATAGGAAAACTTGTCTCTGATATATATTGATGTCGGGAACATATTTTTGAATGTTATTGGGTTAATTTTTGATGGATGGTTTTGTATTGGTCTCATTGTACTCTATGTTAAACATTTTATGACAATCTATTAGAAGAATAATTTCAAGGGTTTTCCCCCTTGTGGGGGTTTCCCTGGTCTTTGACCAAACTTGGTGTCTCTTGTTGATGTGTTGATTGTCTCCTTCGCCATTACATTTATTGTTATCTATTCAATTATTTTTTATGATTGCAAAGATTAATTTTTATTGGAAATATTGCTAGTTGAAGAATTCAATTAGGCTAAAGTAATTGAAACATCATAGAACAATATGAAAATTAGTATGGTTTCAGAGATAAGGTGAAGAACAAGCCAAAAAAGAGACAAGCATTGAAGTAATCATCTTTGGAAAGTTAAAGGAGCCTATATAGTCAAGTCAATATGTCTTCTTATTTCTTCAAGGAACATGAGAAGTTGGGTGACTCATATTAATTTTTTGCATGGAAAATTAGGTTGGATATCATACCTTACAACAATGATGTTTTTGGTTACATTCAAGGAAAATTACCTAAGACTCTAGAGAATGCTTCCACTTTTGCAAGAACAAGCACAAGAAATGTGAGTTAAAATAAAACCAAATTATATATGGTTTAGAAGATAGTATACTTACATATGTTGGAAATTTGAGGAAGTATAAGGAAATGTATGATAAGATAGATGGCATGTATGAAGTCAACAATTTGAATGAAATCATCTTCTTGAGAGATAAAATCAAAGACACAAACATGAACAAAGGGGTGTCTATGCAATCCTACATTATGAGGATATCTCATCTTAGAGATCAAATCTAGAGAGTTGGGGAATCTATGTCTAACAAGGAATTGGTGATTGTGACTCTAAGAGGTCTCCCTCCTATTTGAGAAAACTTCATTACTACTATAAGAAACAATAATACCCACCTCTCATTTAATGATATTGTTGGGTTGGGTTATATTCTTTCCACGACTAGCTGATGTAATTAACTGGGGGGTTTAGAAGGGGGAAGAGCCCCCCCTTTGTTGTTCCGATTGCATAGCGGGGAGGGTCACAAGGTGTTTGAGGGGTGCAGGTAACCCCACTCTATGGGGTTTGGGGCAGCGCCCTAGAGAATTTTGTTTTTGGACCCTATATTAGGTTGGCGGGACCTACCTATGGTTTTTTGCATGATTTTTCGCACATGGTTTTGGACACGATGGTTTTTGGTCCATGGTTTTGGATGCGATGGTTTTTGGTCCATGGTATTGGATGCTTTAGCATGTATAAATATGTATTGTAACATTGAAAGGAACATAATGACAGTTCAAGTTGTAGTCCTGGTTTTGGGATACAAGGGAAAATCTCTGTGTATATGTGTTTTAAGTGTTATGCTCTCACATTATTTATTTTTTGTGTTTTCGAATTCGTATGCAGGTAATATTTGTACAGGGTTAAAACCTACATTTAGTATCAGAGTTGTTTTGGCTTCAAGCGGATGCCTTTATTGCTGAGGGGTTTCACTTGAGCCTGTGGTAGACCCTGTTCAATGGGAGATCTATGAGATCGATTCTAGTGGTGAAAGAAGATGGCGAGCAGTGGAAAGATAGAGATCGAGAAATTTAATAGTCAGATTTTTCAGTTCTGGAAACTCAAGATGGAGGATCTGTTGGTTGATAAAGATCAGTGGATCATGGTAGATCCGGGTACTAAACCAACAGGAGTGTCCGATGAAGAATGGAAGAAGTTGGATCAGAAGCTAAAGAGCACAATATGATTGTGTGTCTCGAATTCAATATTACTAAATGTATCAGGGGAAGCTATGGCAAAGGCTTTGTGGGACAAGTTAGGGACTTTGTACCAATCTAAGTCTATGATGAATAAATTATTCTTTCGGAAAAAATTGTATAACCTAAGGATGAAAGATGGAGACTCGATGACAGAGCATCTAAATGTATTTAATAATGTGGTAAGATAGTTATTATTTGTTTATATTAAAATTTCAGATGAAGATAAGTGCATCAGTTTGTTGTGTTCTCTACCAAATTCGTGGGATAGTCTGGTTATTACAATAGGTAGCAATACAACTGCCTTGCAGTTTGATGAAATAGTCTTATCCTTTTTGAAGGAGGAGATGAGACATAAAAATATGGAGAGCAAGAATGGTGATGCCTTGTCTGTACGAGGATGGTCACAGAACAAAAACAAAAATAATTCATCGAGTGGGAGATTTAAATCTAGAGGGAGATCTAAATCTCTAGGAAAACCTGTAAAGGTGGTGTGCTAGAAATGTGGAAAGGAAGGGCACTACAAAAGGGACTGTAAATATAAAGATCTTGATAAAGGAAATGGATTTGATGATGCTCCTTTTGCAGAGGTAAAACCCACCTCAGATGAAGGTGGGGATGTGTACTTAGCTTCTTCAACTACAGATGTAGATCATGAGGCATGGTTGATTGACTTAGGTGCATCCTTTCACTTCACTCCCCATAGAGAGTGGTTCTACAAGTATGAGAAATATGATGGTGGTGATGTCTTCTTGGGGATGACAGGAAGGCTAGAATCATTGGTCATGGAAAATTAAAGTTGAATTTGCAAGGTGGAATGGTTAGAACACTTCCAGGTGTTCTGCATATTCCTGCATTAGCCAAAAATTTAATTTCTGTAAGCAAGCTCGATGATGCAGGTGTAAAAACAGTGTTCGAGAAGGATACCTACAAGATGGTTTGGGGGGCACTGGTATTGATGCAGGGAGTTCGAATTGGAACTCTGTAAAAGTTACAAGGTATCACTTTTGTCGATGGGTGCAATAGTTTTGTGGTTCCTGAAAGTGGAGCAAAAAATCTAGTGGTTTCTTGAGAGAAGACCATGTTATGGCATCAAACGCTTGGACATATTAGAGAGAAGGACCTTTGAATACTTCATGGTAAAGGTATGGTAGAAGGTATGAGTAATAGCTCTCTATACTTTGATTTCTCTGAAAATTGTGTATATGGGAAGCAAAATTGGGTGAGTTTCCCCTCTGGTGATAAGAAGGAGAAACATATATTAGAACTTGTGCACAGTGATGTGTTTGGACCTATGAAGGTTCCATCACTGGGTAAGTTTCTGTACTATGTATCATTTTTAGATGAATTCTCAAGGAATACATGGATATAGATCCTTAGAAAGAAATGTCTTTGACAGTTTTAAATAATTTAAGGCTTTGGTGGAAAACCAGACAAAGAAGAAGATAAAGGTGTTGAGGACAAATAATGGTGGAGAATTTTGCAGTAAGGAATTTGCAGAATTCTGTAAGAAGTGTGGTATAGCATGGCAGAAGACTACTCCATATACACTTCAACAAAATGGAGTTGCAGAAAGAATGAACAAGACATTGATGGAAAAGGAAAGAAGCATGCTCAGTGGTGCCGATTAGGACAAGAATTCTGGGCAGAGGTGGTGGAGACTGCATGTTACTTGGACAACATGTCACCTTCATCAGCGTTGGAGGATAAGACTCCACAAGAGGTATGGATTGGTAAGAAACCCTCTCTTTCACATCTGAGGGTATTTGGATGTGATGCACATGTACATGT
>APFE030931473.1:22066-94324 GCA_000404065.3 Pinus taeda | reverse complement strand
TTCAGAGAGGTGAAAGATGTTATTAAACATGAAGTCCAACCAAAGGAACCTGAGAAGATAGAGTTTGAGCTTAAGGAGGAAGAATCAGACTTTACAAAAGACGAAGAATCAGAAGATGAAGAGCCACAAACTCTGGGTGTGAGAAGATCAATTCAAAAAAGAAGGCAGCCGGAAAGGTATAGTCCATCTACTTTCTATTCAAGTTTTGCTTTATCTATTACTGATGATGATCCCTGAACTGTGAAGGAAGTAGTAGATTCAGAGGATGGAAAACTATAGAAAGAGGCCATGGTTGATGAAATGGCATCTTTGCACAAAAATGAGGCATGGGATCTGGTGGAGTTGTCGATTGGAAGGAAACCCATTGGCAGCAAATGGGTGTTCACGAAGAAGACAAATGTAGAAGAAAAGGTGGAGAAATACAAAGCTCGATTGGTAGCAAAATGCTATTCCTAGGTGCCAGGAATTGATTTTGGTGATATTTTTTCTTTTGTTGCCAAGGTAACTTCTATTAAATTACATTTATCTATTGCTACTGCTTTTAATTTTGAGGTAGAAGAAATGGATGTGAACGCAACATTTCTTCACAGGGATCCAGAAGAGGAAATCTACATGAAGCAACCTGAAGGCTTTACAATGAAGGGTGAGAAAGAACTAGTATGCAAGTTAAAGAAGTCTCTATATGGGTTAAAACAGTCACCAAGGATGTGGTATCAGAAATATGATACATTTATACGTGGACTTGGCTTCACTAGAAGCAAAGAAGATCATTGTTTGTATTTTAAATTAATTGGTGACCATGTTATTTATCTGGTCTTGTATGTGGATGATATGTTGTTGGTTGGAAATGACAAAGAAATTATCTAGGATTTGAAGACCCAATTTTCCTCCAAATTCGACATGAAAGTTCTTGGTGTTGCAAACTATATTTTGGGCATGGAAATTAAAAGAGACAAGGAAAAGAGGAAGCTCTGGTTAAACCAGAGGAAGTATGTCCAAACAATAATGTAGAGGTTTAATATGCAGGATAGTAAACTGGTGAAGGTTCCTATTCCTATAGGTGTGAGGTTATCTGCTAAATAGTGTCCCAAGACATAAGAAGAGGAAGAGGAGATGTCATGTGTTCCATATGCAAGTGCAATCGGTAGCCTGATGTATGCAATGGTCTGTACTAGACCAAACATTGCATATGCAGTGGGAGTACTGAGCAAGTTTATTTCAAAACCAAGGAATGAGAATTGGACAATAGTGAAGCGGGTTTTCAGGTATTTGCGTGGCACTAGTGATTATGGTTTGTGCTACTAAGGAATACCAACATTGGACAAGGTGTTGGATATTCATGGCTCTGTTGATGTAGACTGGACTAGAGCTCTGGATCAGAGAAGATCTACAAGTGGGTATGTGTTTAACCTATTTAGAGGTGCAATCAGTTGGATGAGTAAGAAACAATCTGTAGTGGCACTATCAACTATAGAGGCAGAATACATGGCAGCCACTCATGCAAGTTAGGAAGCAGTTTGGTTGCAGAGAATGTGTTCAAGTATGGGGTTAGTACAAGGAGCTATAAGGATGGACTGTGACAGCCAAAGTGCAATTTTCTTGGCAAAGAACCCTACATATAATTCAAAGACAAAGCACATTGATGTTCAGTATCACTTTGTGAGGGATATTGTAGAAGACAAAAAGGTGTTGCTGGTAAAGGTGGACACTTTGAAGCATACTGCAGATGCATTGAAAAAAATTGTGAGCTCTGAAATTTCTCTTGGTGTAGAGAAACAATGGGCATTGCAAGGCTGGATAAATGACTAAGCTCTCTCGTGGCCCCCATTGGAAAGAAAACAACAAGTGGGAGAATTTTTTGTTGTGTTATATTCTTTCCACGACTAGTCAACGTAGTTAACCAGGGGGGGTAGAAGGGGGCTGAAGTCCCCCCTTCGTTGCGTCGATTGCGTAGTGGGAGGGTCACAGGGGGTTTGAGGGGTGTAGGTAACTACACTCTATGGGGTCTGGGGTAGCGCCCCAGAAAATTTTTGTTTTGGACCCCATATTAGGTTGGGCAGACCTACATATGGTTTTGTGCATGACTTTTCGCACATGGTTTTGCCTGCGATGGTTTTCATTCCATGATATTGGAGGCTTCAGCATGTATAAATATGTATTGTAACATTGAAAGGAACATAATGAAAAATCAAGCTAGTAGTCCCGGTTTTGGGATCCAGGGGAAATCTCTGTGTATATGTGTTTTATGTGTTATGCTCTCGCATTGTTTATTTTCTATGTTTTAGAATTCGTATGCAGGTAATTTTTGTACAGCGTTAAAACCTATAGATATGATTGGAAATCTCACTCAAGAAGAATCAAGGATGATATCAATAAGAAGGATTAGAAAGCATGAAGAGGGAGATCCTGCTGCATTTGTCAATCAAAACAAAAACAAGAAAGGAAAATGAGGTCCATTAAAGTCAAGAAATACTCCTCCTCGAAATTCAAATAGAATGAATGATAGAACATCCTACCACATTGAATGTTATAATTGTCACAAGAAAGGTCATTACACTCGAAAATGCCTCGAGAAGAAAAATGATCCACACTTCAACAATAGAAGAAACAACAACAAGTTTGATGATCAAAGAAGAAGATATGACTAAAGGAATGATCACAATGGAGGAGATGAAATAAGAAGAATATATGCTCCAAGTTATCATGAACATTATCATCCCTAAAATAAGTCAACTTTCTCTAGGTATGAAAGTAATGCTGCAAATCAATTTGAATTTATTCTTATTTTTGCTATCACTAGTTCTTCTACTTTGGATTCATGGGATAGTTGGTTAGGTTATAGTGGGGCTACTCAACATTCTCTAGGCATAACTAAATTATCTCTAATTTGGTAGAGAGGGAGTCAAATTTGAAAGGTATTCTTGGAAGAAACACCACTCATCTCTTCAAATACGTTGGGTTTGTCAAATTCCATTTGGGTTAGGGGAGTCTCTTGTGCTCCATGATGTGATGTATGTGTCAGGATTGAAGAATGATTTGGTATCAATATCTTCTTTGGAAGACAAATGGATGAGGGTTTCCTTCTTCAGGGGAAAATTTCTTACTTTGCCTATTGGATCACCTATGAGAGATGCATTCACATTGGGATCGAGATTTTGAAGGACTTTACAAGGTTACTGGAATATCTATTCAAGCATTGGTCCATGATAATAGTCATATAAGAAAGTTATGGAACTGAATATTGGCCCATCTACATTATGATTTTGTTCCGAAATGAGAGAAATTGGTCCTAGGGATTCCCAAGGTTTAAGCCCAACTTATGGATTATGTCAAGGTTCTTCCATTAGAAAGAAGACAAGGGGACCATTTCCCTCTAGTGAGAACAAGACAAATGACATTCTACATCTCATTCATTTTGACATATGTGGTATGATGCCCGCGCATTCTATTCGTGGCCATCTTTACTACATCACCTTCATTGATGACTTCCCAAGAATGATGTGGATATACTATTCTAAGAACCAGAAGCCTTTGAAATGTCCAAGGAGTTTAATTCTTTGGTATAAAAACAAACAAGGAAGAAACTTAAAATATTCAGGTCTGACAATGGTGAAGAGTACATATCAAAGGAGTTCATTTATTTTTTCAAGAAGGAAGGTATTAAGATAGAGACAATTGTGCCTTATACTCCCGAACAAAATGGAGTGAAAAAATAAAGTAAAGGTCCATTATAGAAGTTTCTTGTGCCATGCTCCATGATAAAAAAATGTCGAAGTTCCTTTGGGGAGAAGCAACAAATGTTGTCGTATATGTTCAAAATAGGGTGTCTCATCAAGAATTGGACAAAAAAACCCTCGAAGAAGTATTCACAGGTGAAAATCCTAATGTTGGCCATCTCCAATATATCTTTGGCTACCATGTATACTTTAATGTGTTGAAGGACAAAAGAAACAAGCTAGAATTCATGGAAGAAAATGTACATTTGTTGGATATTGCAAAAATTATAAATCTTTTAGAATATATATTCTTGGTTAAAGGAAGGTTTAGATTAGTAGGGATGTAACATTTGATGAATATGTTTCCCTTGAGAAAGAAAGGGACCTTCCTTCACCTCCTCCTCCTGAGAAGAATGATGATATGGATATTTTAGATGGTCCTTCAATGCCTGAATCTAGGACAAATATTTTTGATGATCCCATGGAGCCTATGGATCTATTAGATCCTCCTCCACATGATCCTCTTGCCAAGAAGAGGCCACTTTGGCTCAGTGACACATTATAGGATGATGAGAGATGAGTTCTTGTTCGAAGATCATTCAAAGAAAGGAAGAAGAAATGCAAATACTACGGATATGTTGCAACCATGGGCACTATGATATAAGCCAAACCTACCACCTTTGAAGAAGTCGTGAAATAACATGTTTGGAAGGATGTTATGGCCAAATAATATGAATCAATCATGAGTAATGATGTATGGGATTTTGTGTCGAGACCAAAGGGGAAATATGTGGTGACATCAAAGTGACTATTCAAGTTTAAACATAGAGTTGATGGTAGCATTGAGAAATATAAAGCAAGGTTCGTGGCCTAAGGATTCTACCAAAAAGAGGGAGAAGATTATGACGATATATTTTCACTTGTGGCTTGATATACAACCATTGATTTGATAGTTTCCCTTTCCACAATTCAAGGACGTAAATATGACATTCCTCCATGACATGTTATAGGAATAAGTGTATGTTGAGAAACCACAAGTATTTGAAGTAGAGGATTGAAGGACACATATTTATAGGTTGAAGAAGGCATTGAATGGTTTGAAGCAAGCCCTTAGAGCATGGTATGCCTACACTGACAGTTATTTGGTGAATTTGGGATTCCCAAGTAATGTCATTCCTAAGCTCTACCTGAAGATAGTCCAAGTTATGCCATTGATTTTTGTTTTATATGTTGATGATCTATTGTTGACAGGTAGCGAGCCCTTAATGCTATAGGGTAAAAGGGATCTAGAACTTGAATTCGAGATGAAGAAACTTTGACTCATGCACTACTTTCTAGGCCTTGAGGTGTTGCAAAGGATCGATGATATTTTATTTTCACATCGTTGCCAAACACATTTTGAGATATTTTCATGGGATGATCACACTTAGTCTGAGATATTCTATCGGAGATGTTCGACTTCATGGATACGCCAATGCTCACTGTGTAGAAATTCCTTATAGATTCAAATGGTAGATTGTAATATGTTAAAACAATTGACTTGAATCTACTATACTCATCAGTAAAAACAATAAATGATCGATGAAATCATGAAGCATAAAAGAGAAATAATTCAATCACACATAAAACAATAATTTTCTAGGGAAATCCACATCTAAAAACCCCTACTATCTGTATATTTCATTAATAAGAAAATATGAGAACATTACAATGCTTTTTTCAAGCCCAATAAACCTATGCAATATCAAAATCTATCTCACTCCTTCGCAAACAAGCTCCAGCTAATACTTAGCCAAATATGCTACTTGCCAAGCTCCTATTTTCTTCTATAGTTTCCTAGGGAATTAGCCCATATTTAATTGGGAAATTCATCATACATAACTACACAATCCATCATAAGCCTTCCTCTGAATGCATGCACCATCAGCTTAATTTAGATGATTTTACAACTGATAGTACACTGTCCCTAAACTCTAATCTCAACTGGGTCTTTCTCTGAGCTGAGATGCATGAGTGAATTATGAGTGAATATTCCATTTACTGGTTGAGCAATGTTGGTTACACCACACTATTGCAAGTTAAACCCCGCTACTATATCTCCCACTCATTTCTCCATTAATTGGAACTAGTTTAATTGAATTTATCTCAGTTAGATTGAATTAAATAATTACAATTCAAAATAAAATCAACTAGTGCTCCTAATTATATGAGACACTCTACATGACTCCAGTTAGACCCTCAACTCGAATTGACTGAGCTAACTAAGTAAAATTAACTCAGTTAACTTTTACAAGTTGTCATGAGATATGGAATTATGATTTAATTCCTAATTTAATTCAAGGACAAATCAAATTAGGCTTTTCTTGTTGTATTTTAACCACTTCCTCTCAACAAGAAATGGATTGTCTGCTACCCCAGCCATGCCTTTGTGAAACTCGAATTTGCATCTTGATAATGCCTTTGTGAAAATATCTACATCCTGCTCCTCTGTAGGAATGTACCCCAAAAACATGATTCTCCTCTGCACATAATATCGTGCATGGTGATACCAGATGTCTATATGCTTGGACTAATCATGAAAACCTGGATTCTCGAAGAGTTTGATACAAAAATGATTGTCATAGTAAATCATTGTAGGATCCATCTGCTGACCAAATAACCCAACAAGCATCTTCCTCCTCTAGATAGCCTCACAAGTTGCTTGACTAGTAGCCATGTACTTTGATTCTACTGAATTGAGTGCAACTGATCTCTACTTCCCACTGTACCAAGAAATTGTTGCTGACCCAATGTTGAAGATTCCCCCTGATGTGCTCTTCCTTTGGATGTACTCCCTATCCAATCTACATTTTTTAAGCCTTGAAGCTTCACTCCATCTATATGTTTGTACTAAATACTAAACTGAGTGGTGCCTCTGAGGTATCTCAACACATGTTTAGCTTCCTTCCAATAATGTTTGGTTGGCTTAACCATGCCTTGACTAAGCTAGTTAAATACAAAATACATGTCTAATCGTGTGTTCACCAAATACATGAGTGAACCCACAAGTTGTCTATAACTAGTATCATCCACTACTTCACCTGAAGTAGCATATTCCTTCCTCCAATTACCTATTAGAGGAGTCTCCATGGGTTTACTGATCTCCATGTGGAACTTCTTCAGTATTGCATTAGCATACTTGCCTTGAGAGACAAACAATTTCCCATC
This sequence comes from Pinus taeda, assembly GCA_000404065.3. Taxonomy (NCBI): domain Eukaryota; kingdom Viridiplantae; phylum Streptophyta; class Pinopsida; order Pinales; family Pinaceae; genus Pinus; species Pinus taeda. The sequence goes on along the minus strand of APFE030931473.1, from coordinate 87,401 downwards.
TCCTTGCCATACTTCCATACCAGGAAAGTATTTCATGAGCCCTATGTCCTTCATCTCGAATTCTCTTGTGAGATCCTCTTTGCAAGATTTTATCAACTTCTCATCACCTATTAGAATCAAATTATTGACATATATAATATTCTAATCAACAATTTACCTTCAACAACAATATGGTAATGGTCCGCATATGCTTCACTTTTCGTGAAGCCCAACCCAATGAAATAGTTGTCAATCCTAGTGTACCAAGCATGGGGTGCTTGTTTTAGTCCATACAATGCCCACTTGAGTCTGCACACATGTGAATATGTGTTGAAGGTCTCAAATCCTTTTGGATGCTCAATATACACCTCTTCCTCAATCATACCATTGAGGAATTTTGTCTTCACATCCATCTGATTTATCTTCCATCCCATCTACGCTGACAATGCTAGAATAGATCTTATTGAACAATACCTTGTTGTTGGAGCAAAGGTATCCTCGTAATCAATTCCCTCCACCTAAGAGAACCTTCTGGCCACAAATATGGCCTTGTGTTTCTCTACACTCCCACCTGCTACTTGATTTACCTTGTAAAGTGATCTAGAACTCACCATTGACTTGTATGTTGGTCTTGGAACAACTTCCCAAATTTTTTTCTTATAATAGAGTCATATTCCTCAAACATGGCACCAACCCATATTTTTTTCTGCACTTCTTCCTTAAATTAGGATGGCTCAATCTCTACACTCTTTCTCATCAGACCCATGTAGTTAGTGAACCGATGTGGTGACCTCCTCTGTCTACGCTGTGATGTTTGTGCTCCCACATTCCCTCTAGCATCATGCATCAATAGGTCAGCCTCTCTGGTGCACTTCCTTCCATCTTTAGAAGTCTCTTCATGAGTGGGTGCTTCCACTCTATTCTCCTCTACATGTGGCTACTCCACATCATCCCGAGGTTCCTCCTTTAGAGCTAAAAGCTCCTCATTTGCATGTCACTGAAGCTCCCTCTCAAGGAAACATCTCATGCCTTTCTCTTTATCAAAATTCACATCTCTACGAACCATTCTCATCTTGTTGGATGGAAGGTATATCTGATAATTGCGAGGTGTATCAGTGTACCCCACAAATATGCCCAAATCAAATGTTGGCTCTAGTGTTTTCCATGCATCCTTGGTAACAGGATAGTGGACTAATGAACAAAATATCCTAAAGTGTGCCACAAGTAGTTTCTTACCTGAAAAATATTCTTTTGATGTACTCATCCCGAGAATTCAATGAGGGCTTATGTTTTGAAAATAAACAGTTGTGTTGCATGCTTCAACCCACAAGTGCAACCGTAGAGCCTAATCATGCAACATCATCCATGTCACTCCAATAATACTTTTGTTCTTCCTTTCAGCCACCCCATTCTGCAATAGGTTATGAGGTGCTATTAATTCTCATCGAATGCCTTCTGATGCACATAAGTTTTTGAATTCATTCGACACATATTCTCCACTGTCATCGCTTCTGAGAGTTTTAACTTTCCTGCTAGTATATTTCTCAACAAGTGCTTTAAATTCACAAAATTTAGAAAACATCTTATCTTTCTTCTGCATGAATAAAATCCATCACTTACAAGGAAAATTATCAAAAAATATTACATAATACCTATGCTTGGTCATGGAGGTTGTCAAGAATGATCCACACACATCTGAGTGAACTCGATCAAGAATCTCTTGTGCTTGACTATCTTTATCATGAAAGGAATATTTGGTATACTTCCTCAATGTACACCCTTCGCATGTGTCTCCCTACTCTAGTGTACCCTTGGGAAGTCCTTTATAAATTTTTCCCATGAGCTTCAAAGCTCCATGGTGCAAGTGAACCAATATTCTGTGCCACAACCCACCGATGTCTTAGCTTTGCACCTTCTCTGCTTTAGTGCTAAAAAAATGCAGTCTTCTACATCCAATTTGTAGAGGTTCTTCATTCGAACCCTAATTGGCTTCATCTATCCTGAGGCTATGTGATGAAGGAAATCCTTTCCCTTGCTAAATATCACATCGTAGCCATGGTCCTCCAATGTGGAAACTAAAACCAAATTCTCCTTCAAACCAAGATCACACATGACATCTTTTAATGTGAGAGGAGAACCAAACTCCCTTGGAAAGGTAACAATACAATTGTCGGTCACACTATACCTCCCATCATCTCCCATCTTGATGTGCATCTGGAGGTCCTTCTCCTCTAATTCATTGAATAACTCTTTGTTTTTTATTATATGGAATCAGGCTCCACTACCCAGGTACCACATACTACCCATCACCAATGTCACAATGCATTTGGGGAGGGTGAAATATGGTTCAAATTGTGAAGAAAGAGCTTCACCTACTGCTCCTCTTGAGGGATTCTTACGGCCTTCTTGTGCAGGCGCCTTATGCCATGGTGTCCCAGCGTGTGACAGTGGAAAAATTTAATCTTCGACATGTCCCTCTTCTTTCTACCATGAATGGAATCTTATTTGGAATGGGATGACTTCCCCTTCCCTTTCTTCACCTTACTAGCTAAGGCACAATTCTCCTCATCATCATACTTGGATGAGGATCCATCTCTAGTGTTCTGATGAATCTCTTCTGTACCAAGTCGGACCACAATCGCTCCCACTCTAGTAGCTTCACCTTCCCATTAACTGAGTCATGATAGTTGTGCCAGCTCTTGGGAAGCCCTAGAATTTCTAGGCTCACCAAATCATCTTCAGAAACTACAACAATGACACTTCCAAGCTCATCCAAACATTGGGTGAACTTGGTCAAGTACTTTGGTTTCGTGTCACCCTTCTCCATATTGATATTTTTAAGCTTGTCCTTTAGTTCCAACTTCCTATGGTCACTGCTATTTTGAAATAAGTTTTTCAAGGCCTTCCACATTGCAAATGGAGTTTCCTTATTGTGGATGTTCGAGACAATATGGTCTCGAACTCCTTCTAAGATAATCTTTCTCGCATTTATCACACATTTTCACCACTTTGCCAGATCTTGAGCATCAGCTAGGATAGGAATATTTTTCTATTAATTCCTTAAGTTCATTTTCTTCCAACACTGCCTCCATCATGTAATTTTTAACTACCCTCAAGGGAATATTTGAGTCTCAATCCATAGAATGACATCTTGCTGCCTCTAAAGTATGATACTGCAAATTTGATTTCTCCTACAAAATAAAAACTTGTATTCTCCTCCTCTATAGATATTTCAACTCTTTTACCATGTCGAAATTCCTTGTAGATTCAAATTGCAGATTGTAATATGCTAAGACAATTGACTTTAATCGACTCTACCCATAAGCAGAAACAATAAATGATCAATAAAATCACGAAGAATAAAAGAGAAAGAATTCAATCACACATAACACAATAATTTTCTAGGGAAATCCATAGCTAAAAACCCCTACTATATGTATATTGAATTAATTAGAGAATATGAGAAGATTACAATGCTTTTCTCAAGCTCGAGCAACCTCTGCACTATCACAATATATCTCATTGCTTCACAAACAAGCTCCAACCAATACTTCACCATATTTTCTGCCTAACAAGCTCCTATTTCCCTATGCAATTTCCTAGGGAATTGGCCCATATTTAATTGAGAAATTCCTCATTCAAAACTGTGCAATCCACAATAGGCCTTCCTCTAGTTTCATGTGCCATCAATTTAATTTAGGTGATTTTACAACTAATAGTACACTATCCCTGAACTCCAATCTCAACTAGGTATTTATCTGATCTCGCATGCATGAGTTAATTATAAGTGAATTTGTATTTTACTGGTTGAGCAGTGCTGGTTACACCCCACTACTATAGGTTAAACCCCACTACTAGATCTCCCACTAATTTCTCCATTAGTTGGAACTAGTTTAATTGAATTTAAATCAGTTAAATTGAATTAAATAATTACAACTCAAAAGAACTCAACCTAGGCCCTTAAAATTTAGGAACCACTCTACATGACTCTAGATAGATTCCCAATTCAAATTAACTGAGCCAACTAATTCAAATTAACTTATTTAATTATTACATGTCTTTATGAGAATTATAATTACAATTGAATTCCTAATTTAATCCAAGGAAAAAATTAAATTAGGATTTTCTTGTTGCGTTTTTCAACAGACTAGGTAGGCAACGTTGTCGACGGGAAGAGTACATCTAGATTTTCTTTTAGGCTTGGATCAGCCATGATATCTTAGATGAGCATGAAACATAAGTCTGTAGCATTGAGTACCGCAAAGCTAGAGTACCTTGTCACTAGCATGACTAGTTACGAAGCAGTTTGGTTGAGGAATATCTTTGGAGAGTTATTTGAGAAGTTCCTAAACACTACAGTGATAGAGTGCGACAACAAGAGTGGGATATATCTAGAAGTAAATCTCTTATTTCATGAGAAGTCCAAGCACATAGAGATTCAATATCACTTCATTCAAGACATGGTGTAGAGAGGAGTTGTTAGACTCCATCACATATCGACAGATGAGAGATTGCAGATATTCTCACCAAAGTTTTACTGAAAGGGAAGTTCTTGGTCTTCAAAGAAAAGCTTGGACTGATGGATGTGACCCCCTTGATAAGGGGCATCACTGATTGAGAACACTAAGCTGGCTCTTCCTGTTGAAAATGGAAACAAGAAATGCTAAAAATAGAAGTGTTAAAAATAGCACTGCTATAAATAGCAGGTTGGATACCAATGTTGGACATAGCAACAAGGAATGAAAAATGGAAGTGCTATAAATAACATTGCTAAAAATAGCAGTTTGGGATAGATTCCTATTTTAGTTAGTCCCTGAACTAAAATAGTGAAGTAAAATTCGAATTTGATCTTAGTAGTTGTTTGTAAAATAATTAATTAATTCATCTTGAGTTAATTAGTTAAAGAAAATCAAACATGAAGTCTATGTGAGGACATGCAACAGTTTCTCCATTAATTGATGAATTTATCCATCAGTTAGAGAGATAAGGATGAGTTGTAATATTGAGTTGTAATTAGTTGGCTTAGTTAATTGAGTCAAGTCCAATTAGATTAATTCAAACAGTTTGTTGAATTAATTGTGAGTTTAGTTAGTTAATGCTTGCATGCATGTAACTATTTCTCTCCAAATAATTGAATATTCACTCACAAATAACTCATGCATGTTAGTTCAGACAGAGACCTAGTTGAGATCAGAGGAGGGACAATGTACTATTAGTTGGATGAATTTTTCCTATAAGTGAAACTCATCCATGCAGAAGGATTTATATCCTTCAAGTTTGGGCAGTTATTTCTGAGCCAATTGAGCAGTGTGAGGTGGGAATTCACACAAGTGGAAGCACTGGACCCCAGGAAAAAATACGCAAGGAAATAGGAGGCTTGGAGGGTAGAGGAGAAGGTTGTGAGAGCCTTTGACAGTCTATGAGAAGTATTTTTTTTTATTGCAGAGAGAGTGGGATAGCTTGAGAGCTGATTTTTTTTGTAACTTGAACAAGATTTCCACTTGTATGATAATACAGAGATTGGAATTTTAGGCTGAGGCTTTCCCCTAGTTATTTCTTCTGTGTTATTTGTGATTTATTTCACATTATTTGTTATATGTGTTCTCTTGATCTTGCTCAATTAGATTAATCTTCTGCAAAGTGTTGTAAAAGTAGATCTTGTATTGTGTTTTAGTATATTGCATAATCTGTTGATCTACAGTGGGAATTTCTACACTTCCCCCCTGTATGAGCTCCCAGGGTGAGGAATTGAGATGGAGGGTTTCTGGAGTTGAGGTATATCTAGACAATAGAGTCATAGATGTTTCTCCTTTATATATCACCCACAGGGTTGGATATTTTAGCTTCCCCGTATTTATCTTTGCAGAGTATACCTGAGTTGGCACCATACCCACAAGCTAGACTTGTTGGGATTACTGCTCCCTATTTGGCCAACAGGTTGAGAGTGTACTTTAGGGTGTACATCCCAAGATGATTATGATGTAGGTGTTCTACGATATAACTCTTGAGGGTCATTGTTGGGAAGACCAGTGGTAAATAAGATATGTGCTCCAATATATCACCTATTGCTCTATATGGTGTTGTAAATGTTTAGCTCCCCCATGAGATTTCAGGTTGAGATGTGCTCCCTGATGTGGTTTCAAGTTGAGATGTGCTCCCTAATATTGTTTTTAAATTGGGATCTACTCTTTTTAGTTATAGAGGGTGGAAGATAATGCACCCTAATTCTTCTTTTTTAGATTCAAGAATGTTTCAGCAGATATATTTGAGCAGAGATGGGACATGATATGACAATAGGATACACAAGACATGATTTGTTTGGAATTTCTCCCTAGCTGAGAGGGAGTGTTAATTTTGGAAGCTCAGTGACAAATTCCAACGATGGTACTAGATTCCTCTTTTATAGAGGACCAATGTTGACTATTGAAGCACTCAAATCAGATAAGGGAAAGTGAACGTATGAAGAAAAGCCAACATATGCACATTTGGACAAGTTGGCCCTAACAAGAAACTGGTCATGCTTGGAAGCCTATAAATACAAGTGATCTCAAGCTAATTTGGACATCACCAAGAATCTTCTTCTTCTCTTCTTCATTGGTTGGTTTGCATAGGGCTGAGGTAGGGTTGAGGAAATTTGTTCACATAGGTCCAGTATTACATGATCTGAAGCTCGCATGTGTTTCTAGAGTGTTGGGTCAGTCACAGGATTGTCAAAGGACATTTTTGATTGTATTTGCATGCTTGTAGGCTCAAGGTAGAAACTAAAATTTCCCAGTATCATGCATGTCTCTTCCTCCATGCGACTGGAAACTAAGGCAAAAATTTGATAGTTGACCACAGATGAATGAAGACAGAAAAAATTGTCTGTGATATATGTTAATGTTGGGAACATGTTTTTGAATTTTATTGGGTTGATTTTTGTTGGATGATTTTTTATTGGGCTCATTGTACTTGTTGTTGAACATTTTATGAACATTTTATGACAATGTAATAGAAGAATAATTTCAAAGGGTTTTCCCCCTTGTGGGGTTTTTCCATGGTCTTTAACCAAACCTAGTGCCTGTTGTTGATGTTGTTACCATCAAAAAATTGATCATCTAGCCTAATTTACTAGATGGATCGAAGTACACATGTAAAGCCAATTTTACCATAGTAAAAGTACTTTCACTGTGAGAAATTACTTAATAAACCACCTTTTGTTAAGTAATTTATAGTTAAACCCATGAAGAATAATTAAATAAATCGCTATTTATTTTATTTTATTCTAGGAATAATTAATTAAACCATTGTTCAATTATTATTCCTTGTCATATTTGATCGAATTATGAAAAATCAACAGATAAATCATTAATTATCTTATTTTTCTCTAAGAATTATTAATTAATTATTATTCTTTGTCAAATTTGACTAAATCCGTTAGGAATAATTAAAAAAATCATTATTTGTTTATTGTTCCTTAACCAATTTCTTGAGATGATAAATAAATCATTTACTTATTTATTATTTCTAAATAAAACTTTAAATAATTTTTCCCTCCTAACCAAATATAATAAAATATTCCAAGTGGTTACTCTAAGAATGGGGTTGATAATATTTTATTATTGCTCATTATTCGAGGATAAATCAATGTTTTATTATAAATAGAAGGGTTTTCCATTCATTATTCACTTTTGATTATTTTCAATGTTGCACTCATTGTTGTAACTCTGATTATTTTCATTGTCACACACCATATTTTTGTTGGGTTTACACATTATAGAGGAGAGAGACTCTACACAAGCTGAACATGTTTGAGGATAGCCAAGTACCCATCCCATAGATGGGGACTAATAAAATTTATATGTTCCCTTCACAAGTGTTATAATAAAAACTATTCTTTGTATATATGGTTTCCATTAGATGACTAGAGTTATTAAATAGTTCTTTTTGCTGTTTAACTATGATTGTGGCATAGATCGAGACTTTGGCAAGTTTTGTTTCTATCAGTTGCTGCAGATCTACAATGTTTAGCAGCCACTTATATTGTTGAGAATGTTTGTCATCCACAATCTTAAGTGGGTTCTTTCATATATCTTTGGGAAGAAAACCTACCAAAGTCATGATCTATGCCACAATCATATTTAAGCAGTAAAAAGAAATAGTAATAAATTCAATCATCTAATGGAAACCAAATATACAAAGAATAGTTTTTATTATAACACCTATGAAGGGAACAAATAAATGTTACCAATCCCCCTCTATGGGATGGGTTTTTGGCTATCCTCAAACGTCTTTAGCTAGTGTAGAGTCTCTCTCCTCTATAGTATGTAAACTCAACAAAAATATGGTGTGCGACAATGAAAATAATCAAAGTTACAACAATAAGTGCAACAATGAAAATAATCAAAAGTGAATAATGAATGGAAAACCCTTCTATTTATAACAAAATCGAGTTATCCTCAAATAATGAGCAATAATAAACTATTATTAACCCAATTCTTGGAATAACCACTTGGAATATTTTAGTGTATTTGGTTAGGAGGGAAAAAGTATTTAAACTTTTATTTAGAAATAATAAATGAATAAATGATTTATTTATCATCTCAAGGAATTGGTTAAGGAATAATAAACAAATAATTATTTGCTTAATTATTCTTAAGGAATTTAGTCAAATTTCACAAAGAATAATATTTAGTTAGTGATTAGTTAATTATTCTTAGAGAAAAATAAGATAATTAATGATTTATCTATTGATTTTTCATAATTGGGTCAAATATAACAAGGAATAATAATTGAATAATGGTTTAATTAATTATTCCTAGAAGAAAATCAAATAAATAGTGATTTATTTAATTATTCTTCATGTGTTTAACTATAAATTACTTAACAAAGGTGGTTTATTAAGTAATTTCTCACAGTGAAAGCAATTTTAATATGGTAAAATTGGCCTTACATGGTCTACTTCGATCCATCTAGTAAATTAGGCTCGATGATCAACTTTTTGGCGATAACATATTCCCCCCCAACGTATGAGTGTTAGGAGCAAAATGTATGAGCAAAGTACGCTGTAAATACACAGTCACTAGACAACATAGGGGAGTCACACACACACACACACACACAGACCAATAAAGTTGAAGCGAAAGAGGATAGGGACAGGGGGGTGAGACTAATGCAAGTCTCCTTTTATGTTATGGTGCTGGACCTTAGTGAGGCAGGGGAGGCATACCCATACCTGTTGAGATAACTTACTACAAAAATAATGTTGCACCCAGAAACATAAAACTGAGTAATGAAGTACATGCTGAATGGTACTTGACATGCTGGCATAAAAAAGCCAGAAAATAATACAATGTGTCCAATATACCTAATGCATCAGGAGAAACATGAGCTAGGACTAAATATAATAATATCTGAGTACATGAGATATAATGACCCTTCCCTCAAAAAATGGGTGGGAGGGAGGGTAGAACAACCGAAGAAGCCTTATTGAATAGGGAAGGGCTTTGCAAAACTGAATGGATTATTTGAAGGAGATGTGCATGCTATGAACACTGCGATCGATAGGAACTGAACCCATCAAATCTGTAGAACTGCATCTGAGGCTGTAGCATAATAGGAATGCATCTAGTCATGTGGGGGGCTACCTAAAGGGACAACCGCTCATGAGGTCTGAAACATCTTGCACACACCTGGGAATCACGGGTACAATATGGTGCATCATTGGACCATCAAGTGTATCGATCACGAACATGAAACAACCAAGTCAAAGGAAAATAATGAGTCCCTCTTCTCGATCCGAGGTGTCGAACAAGAATTGAAGCTGGAACCAAGATACACCGCCCTCTAGGCCATTCTTCTGGAATAAATGAGTTGATGTCAACAGAATAGGGCCCGCGGTAGATGAGGCAATGAGGATCCTCAACTAAGGCATGAGGGAAAATAGTAATGTGACTGATGGAATCACACCAGGGATAATGGGAAAAGTGGTACTGAGGGACAAATATATGGCTTCCCTTGTAAGAACATAAAGTGCATGGTTGACCTAGCAGTGACTGACTCAACTCCGAAGGGGATGGGGACAATATGACTGGATGCCAAAATGGACAACACGGGATGAACGGTATGCAAATATCAATGGAATATTGTGACATGATAGAATGGGATGTGAAACAGGCTTCATGGATCCAAGGGTGACTCATCATGGATGCTCTAAACAAGGGTGACTTGAAGACACTGCCACACAGAATAGGCCTGGTGGGGACCATGAAAACATGAGTAAAAGATGGTTACTCATGACGAAAATCGACATGTGGTACGACAATTATTAAGAGGAGGTGGAACTCTAAATACAAGTTTTAATTTATGAAGAAATTCAATTTTGAGAGGTGACAAAGTAACCCTTCTTGGAAAAATGGCTTCCTAGTGAAGTGTTAAATCATAAAAAAATGAGGAAGACCCATTATAATAATCGATGAGAGCTTTTCAACGTTGTTGATGGCTCATTAAACTGAGCTATGGTAACGTGCGACATAACAACTATGGGTTTGCCTATGAAATGATGTTTTACTTCCAATCTGGGAGGAGGAGAAGGCCCTAAGTCTTGTGGAGATTGCAGTAGAAAAACCAACCAATGGAATTGGGATCTGTAACTTTCAGGAAAGTGGCCTTAATTTTCTAAATATATCCTCAATGCTTCTTGGAACGATGGTTCTTGGTGAATAATTAAGGGAAGATGAAAACAAGAATGAAATACTGGAGGAGGTCTAGAATCATTCTCACCCACTAAGTCAAACATGCGAACTATGTGGACATAGAGTAGAATATTTGAAAATATCGTACCAAACATCTATGATATGCAATGTGCATATGGCTCACCAAAGAGGCTAATAGGACAAACTGACCAAGGAATGGGAGGATAATCGACCATACTTAGACTCGGTGGGATCTAGGCCAAGACTTATGTTAATAAATTGAGAATATGGCCAGAGGAAAACCATCATGCCCCCAAGCATGGGATACTTCCCGCAAACATATGTGAGGGAGGGGACTGATTTGGTATGAACAGGTGGACTGATCTGGTATGTTCCATGCATTTTTTTTATGGTTGTCTTTTGTGGTGTACATGTGATAAATGCCAATCTAGAATATTATTTTCAATGGTTTCTACATAGTTATTTTGGGTTCTAGGAACATGACTAAAAGTGATGGTTTCAAATTCATGTACCAACGACTTAACTCATAGATATTTTAAAAATAGGACTTGGTTATGCACATGATACACACCATTCAATTGCATGACAAGTAGCAAGGAATCTAAACGAACATGAAGAGGAAGGATGCGATGAGCAAGGGCATCGACTAAAAAACCTATCATTGCGTCATATTTGGCCTGATTATTGGTGGCAAATCCAATGCCCACATTGTTCGAAAGGACTAACGTATGCAAGGGGGTAAAAATGGCCCAGGTTGCTGAGGCTAGATTCCGAGAGAGGCAACTTGCACTATCAGCATGACCGATATACAATGTGGATGATGGATCCATATGAAAGGTGCAAATTACAATGGATGAGATGATGCAATATACCTAACTTCATGGAAGAAATAAAGACACGCAAATAAAATCGATATTCTATGAAAAAAATTTATTGAGGAAGAATGCATTAGGAGAATTAGGAAGGAGATGGCCTTTAGAATCCTCCGAAAAATATGCCCCTTTGCCTAAGTGCAAGGGTAATCAGGGGTAGACATAGCTTCCATGATATTCTCATCAAAATGGAAGATGGGAAAACAGGAGGAAGACTGACTACATGATGTGGCAACGGTACATGGTGCATCAACAAGAAAAATAAGGTTCACATACACATCATCTTGAATGGTAGATGATGAGTGAGAAAATGGAGGATCTATAGATGTTGAGACCTGGATTCTATCAAAACAAGTTCGATAGAAGCACACGCAGAATCCTTAGGAAGGTTTTCCTGTGAGGAACTCAAAGATGATGACAGGTAAAGGATATGGCATGCAGTGTCCGTCATCTCAACATCAGAGGGAGAAATCACGATGGTGGGACTAGAGTCCCCCTATTCTGGTTGACTAGAGATACCAGAATCGATAGGTAGAGGAGTAGGTGTTCCAGTATGAGTGGTCTCATATTCACGAAGCACTTCAAGGAAATCATGAAATTCATCAAGATGAGGGAAACAATGGGAATAGTGACCATGATGATCACACAGGGCGTAAGGGTAATTTGTGTGCAACGTTATGAGTTTCTTGGGTGGACCCAACAAGTTAACATGGAATTCAGGGATATTTGACTCAGGGAATGTTTCATGAACCAAAGGTTTGAGATGAAGAAGCTTGGGACAATTATTGGTTGCATGCCCAACAAATTTACACAAAGCGCATGGAGGTGATATCTTTAGGGCCTTAGGAGTTGGAGGAGCTTGGGGAGCCTTGTCCTTTGGTTCTTTCCTCTTAGTTGTGCCCCCCTATCTAGATGCTTATGCAATAAGAGTGGGTTCATGTTACGGTTGTGATGGAACTGAAGCATCAATAGTGGCCGTGTGGACCGGTTGAACCAAGGTCAAATCATGATAAGGTCTTAGCTGACCAAACAGAATGCTTGTAGGGGGCTCAATGTACCATACTGGGATCCCTAGAGTCATGTTAGGAAGGACCGGTGAAGCCTTCAAGGGATAGAAAATACTCCTGGAGTGCGAAGTAAGAAAGCTATCTGGCCTGTAGGGTAATGTATTGATAGAATATCTCCTGGATGGTTGATACCTAGAGTGACAGTTCTTGGTGGAAACATAGGAGAGGCACCCACAAATGGAGGAGGTCCTGGTGGGTGGATCCATAGGGCTTAGCTGGGATGGCAACAATAGGGTGCTAAGGAGCTGGTTGTTGATCGGATGTACCAGACTCCTTGAGAGCAGCCCATGAAACTTGTAACATGGAAACACTCATAGAGTTAGGCTTTGATATGGGAGGGGGAGGACCATGGAAAGCACCCAGCAATGAGAAGCCTTTGTAGACTCAAGGTGAAACACTAGTGAGAGGAGTTGAAGACTACTTATCTGACATTAACAAGATAATGGACTTGGGGGAGGTCATGGATGTTGGCTCATAGTAAGTCAACTGATCCATGGTAACAATCTTCCCTTATGGAGGAAGCACATCTTGCGGAACACCGCATACACGACAGCTGACATGGCATATGTGTAACTACGACCTAGGAGAATGTTGTAATCCAAAGGGGCATCGATAACCTCAATGTTGACGTGGGCAGTCTTGCCTGCAAGGGTCACTAGACAGTTGATCCAAGAAGATATTGGTGGCCACCCACCAATTCCACTTAGACCCGCACCATTGTTTCTTTCATTTTTTCAGTTTCCTTAATTGTAGCAAAGTTTACTCTTTTTAGCAGTTTTTTCGGGTCCTGGACTTCTGGAGCCATTTTGAGGTCATAAATGACATTTTTTTGGGAAATATGGGAGAAACATGGGTACATGGACTAATGTTTTTCATCCCAAAGTTGTAATCCTCGGATAGACATTTCTAACGAGGTATTGTGCGTGTCAAATAGAGATCGTATGCCAAAGTTACAACCCCATGAAGTTGATGTACCAATTTACCCAAAACGGGACCCATAGTTTGGTGCTTCATCTCCTAGGGTTAGGTTTCTGAATGTTTATGGTTTTCCATTGTTTCTCAACAATAAATAGGCCTTCAAGCCTTATTGTAAGAAAATTCAGAGGCATGTATCTGCCACATATCTTCTTAGAGGTAAGCTACCATCGCCCTAGCCAGTTTATTTCCATTTCTGTTTGTATGCATATTTCAGTATTTTACAGTAATGAAATGAAATATTATTTTTGGTGAATCTCTATATGTATGGTTATATATGTAATTTGTTGCGTTCCTGTTTAAATCTGGATTAGTGGTATTAGAACAGTCTACTCTTTCTCTGTTTTTCTTTGCATGTCCCCAACGAGGTTGGGATATAAGGAGTTAGGGCTTGAACTAGTCAAACCTTTGTAAGAACAGCCTTGCAAATCCTAATGGCCTCACAGGGTGGATGAAAATAAAGATGAGGGGGTAGGAGATCCTATCAAAACCATGCTCTAAGAGGCCATCGAGTGACAAAGGAATGCGATGATGGACAACTTTGCCCAGATCCTTCAGCGGCTACCCAGGGGCGACACCTCTACTTCCAATAGCTACTTTGGAAGCACCACACCCTTTAAGGTACAATTTAACCTTTAAATTTACATATTTGAGGGTTAGATATATGCAAACACCATAGATTTATGGTTAAATATACTAGAAGGGTATTTTTATGCTCATGATTTTTTCATCCAGGAAAACACTACTTTTGCTCTTCTTAAAGCCGCCCCCCACGTCAAGGACTAGTGGGAAACCTACTGCTAGCAGAAGGATGAAAGTACGACATCATTGTTTTTAGCTGCACCCACTTAGAATTCATTCTAGGCTGGCATCAAGGAGCAGTACTACCCTGTCGAAAGTTATGAGGATCAATACAAAAGTGGACCATGTTGTGGCAAGGAAGGGATGAAGACGTGTTGGTGTTTACCAATATTTTCCATACCCTTTGCACAAAGTTGGGTATCAAGGATTTAGAGCAGCATTTGGTACTCAAATATCATGAATGCTTGCACAGGTACATCCAAGATGAAATAGAATTCATGAACATCTCCTTGCTCGGCACAACGTATCGATATGTCGTCAAGATCAATAAAAAATTTAAACCAAAGAAGTGAGACTTTGGACTTGCAAATCTGAAGCAAGGGAAAGGTGCCCCCAAACTATAGAACAAAGGACAAAGCCAAGGTGGGTTAGCCCAAGACAACTCGCCAAAGCCACAAGAAAAGAACATCGTTGCGAAGCTGAAAAAGGACATGGGAAAGTGGTGTGAATTCCATAAGAGCTCCACCCACAACACAAGTGAGCATTGGGCCAAGCAATCACTGGAGGTCGAGCTAAAGGTTTCATAATCAGATGCATGCTCCAACTTTGAGTCAAAACCTGACAAGGGGAATGACAAATGAAAGTAGATTATCGATGCAGAGCCCAACACCAGCATTGCCACCATGAATATTCAGAAGGAGGAACCCGAAGATCCAGAGGAGGAGGAGCACCTCTTCCACTCCCAAATGTGGGTAAAGGGATCCCCGCTACAGTTCATTATCAACAATGGGAACCAAAATAACCTCATTTCAGTAGAGGTCATGAACTGGTTGGGCTTACTGACCACAACACATCCACAATTGTACACCATCGGGTGGCTTCACCAAGAACGGGATCTTCGCATGAGCCAGTAGTGTCACCTTCAATACAACATCAAGCCCTTCACAAATGAGGTATTGTGTGACGTTGCTCCCATTGATGTTTGTGATGTATTATTAGGCCAGCCATACTTATGGAAGCGACATGCTGTGTATGAATCAAGCCCTCATGTTGTTATCGTTACTTTGGGAAATAAGTTGTACAGGATACCGAAGGTAGTGCCGCCTACTGCCATCTCTTTGGTTACTGCAAAATAATATAGTGAGATCATTCCCAAAACCAAGAAACATGTTTTCCTAATGATATGCCCTCATGAAAAGAATAATACGGTGGCCACGACCTCTAGATAGGGCCCCTCTGCACGACAACTACAGATGGACAAGGTCATGGAGGAGTATGAGGAAATCTTCACCTCCCCGGCAGGGGTTCCTCTGCACTGTCAGGTCAAGCACTCCATTGATCTGACCCCAGGTACACCACCGCCCAATGTACCAATCTATCGGCACTCCATTCTGGAGAATGGTGAAATCAAGAGGCAGATTCAGGAGCTACTGCAGAAAGGTCACATCCATCTCAGTTCATCACCTTGTGGGAACTTGATCGTGTTGGTACAGAGAAGGATGGGACTTGGAGACTATGTATTGACAATCAGGCACTGAACAAGATCATAGTCTAGAATAGTACCCGATCCCATGGATTGATGACCTCCTGACCAACTGAAGGGGGGTAAATATTTCAGCAATATCGATTTGAAGTCAGGATATCACTAGGTACCAATCGAACCCTCCGATGTGTGGAAGATTGACTTCAAAGCCAAGGAAGGCCTTTTTGAATGGTTGGCTATGCCTTTCGATTGACGAATGCTCCTGCAACCTTTATGAGGCTAATGGATGACATCTTGCGGCAATTCACCAACTCCTTTGTAGTAGTATACTTGGATGACATTCTGATCTTCAGCCAGAGTTGGGAAGAGCACCTCCACCACATCCGACAGGTTCTCCAAACACTGCGGCAACACAAGCTATGTGCCACTTTGGAGAAATGCACTTTTGGCATGACCCAGGTTCAATATCTAGGATACATTATTGATGAATAGGGGGTGCATGTGGATCTAGCCAAGATCCAAGTCATTCGGGATTGGCCATCTCCAACCACTCTAACAGAGCTCCGCAGCTTTCTAGGTCTTGCCAACTTCTACCGCAGGTTCATGTTGGGGTTTTCTCATATCACTTGGCCCTTGAATCAAGTCACCAAGGGTGGAGCGAAAGCCAAATTCTTTTGGTCTGAATCTCAACAGAAGGCATTCATAGAGTTGAAAGATAGCCTCTACATAGCACTAGTGCTCACGTTACCAAATTTACAACAACCATTTGAGGTCGAGACAGATGCCTCTGATTATGCTATTGGGGCAGGCCTTACTCAACACGGGCATCCAATGGCATATCACAGTGAAACTCTTTCAGACACAGTCCGGAATTATCCCACTTATGATAAAGAGATGTATTCCATTGTGCAGGCATGTCGACAATGGAAGCATTACATTTTGGGGAAGGAAACGATCATCCACACAGACCACTGACCCCTGCAGTTCATACAGACCCAAGGGAAATTGCAGAATGATGGCCATCAGAAGTGGTCCACATACCTGCAACAGTTCCATTTGAATATCAAGTATAAGAAGGGTAGCACCAATAATGTTGCAGATTGCCTCAGTCGACCACCGATCATGGCGTTAACCACTGTGCTCAACTCTTGTGGGCACGAGACTTCTGATTGGCCACGTCTCTACAAAAGCGACCCAGAATTTGGCCACACATACCAGACACTCTTGGAGGGTCAGCATGTTCCAGATTTTCACCTCCAAGATGTCGTGTTATGCCACCTAGGTCACTTTTTTGTTCCTTCAAGCGAGCATGCCAAGATGATTTGAGAAGCACACTACAGTTGGGCTGCTGGACATTTTGGGGTCGAGAAAATAGTGGCAGTACTGCAGAAGTATTTCTATTGGCCGAATCTTTGACGGGATGTCGGGAAGTAGATCAGATCATGCACTGCCTGTGCCATTGCCAAACCGACCATCAAGAAGCAAGGCCTCTATGCCCCGTTGCCTACCTCTAGTCGACCTTGGGAATCCATCTCCATAGATTACATGTCAAGCCTTCCTTCTACTAAGCATGGGAATGACTGTGTTTTTGTGGTCGTCGACAGGTTCTCAAAAATGGCCATTATTGCTGCTTGCAAGAAGAATATCACAGAAGAAGCCACTGCTAAACTCTTCTTTGAACGAGTGTGGGTACACTTTGGGATCCCACAGTCTATCATCTCAAATCGGGACAACAGGTTTCTCAGTACATTTTGGTCCAGTCTCTGGTCGATGCTCGACACCAAACTCACTAAGTCAACAGCCTTCCATCCTCAAACTGATGGCCAAACAGAGGTTGTCAAAAGGATGATTGTACACATTCTGCACATGTACAACTCAAAGCATCCACGCACATGGGACGAGAGCCTCCCCTATGTTAAGAACAGCTACAAGCGGGCCCTCCATAGCTCGACTGGCCACAACCCTTTTCAAGTGGGCTTGGGATTCCAGCCACTATGTCCCATTGATGTGGCCATGCCATTTATAGCTACTCACACAAATTCGGCTCATGTCCAGTCCAAAACAGATAAGGAAAACAGCTTCATTGAGCACATCCAACATATTCACCAACAGGTCCATGACATTCTCGAGAAATCAAATGCCAAGTACAAGCAGCAACATGATCAACACCGGGTGCCACACAAGTTTTAGGTGGGTGACGAAGTCTGGTTGCATTTGCAAAAGGAACACCTTACTGGAGCCTATCGTAAACTCAGACCACTCCGATATGGTCCTTACACCATTACCAAGGCTATGGGAGACAATGCATTTGAGCTCAACATTCCCCCATTCCTTGGTCTGCACCCAGTGTTCAATGTGGACCGCCTTCGGCCATATGTTCCACCATTACTAGACACATCCGACATTACAGAACAACTCACACCCACAGAGTTAAATCCAGATTGAATGGAACAAGCTACAGCTGATCGAATCATGGACACACAGGTCAAGCACACTCGCCAGCAAAATATCCAATTGTATCGAATTGTCAAAGCAGGCCAACTCTTTCACCAAGGCAAGTGGTTCACCAGGGACCAAGTTCAACAAAAGTTTCCTCATCTCATGGAGGAACTCAACGCAATGGGGACCATTTCTTCCTAAGGGGGGAGGAATGATCCAGGTGGATATTGGTGGCCACCTGCCAAATCCACTTGGATCCCCACCATTGTTTCTTTCAGCTCTTCAGTTTCCTAAATTGTAGCACAATTTACTATTTTTAGCAGTTTTTCAGGTCCTGAACTTTCGGAGCCGTTTTGAGGCCCTAAACGAGTTTTTTGGGAAATTTGGGGGCAACATGGGTCCATGGACCGATGTTGCCCTTCCCAAACTAGCAGTGCTCGGATAGATCTTTCTAACGAGCTATTGTATGCGTCAAACGGAGATCGTATGCCAAAGTTACGACCCCGGAAAGTTGATGTACCAATTTAGCCAAACGGGGCCCACAGTTTGGCGTTTCATCTTCTAGGGTTAGGTTTTGGAATGTTTCCATTGTTTCTCAACAATAAATAGGCCTTTGAACCTCATTGTAACACATTTCGAAGGCATGTAGCCACCACATCTCTTCTCAGAGATAAGCTACCATCACCCTAGTTGGTTTATTTTCAACTCTATTTGTAAGCATATTTCAGTGTTTTCCATTAATGGAATGAAGTATTATTTCCGCTGCATCTTTGTGTATATGGTTATCTCTGTATTTTGTTGCGTTCCTGTTTAAATCCAGATCAGTATGCTCCTTCATAAAGATGATTTGTTCCGACGCAAAAATGTTATTAAATCCTTCAAATAGTTATTAACCTACTCAGAACACCATCAAAACATTAAAAATATATGATACATGGTAAAATTAGGTCAAATTTAGGTCAACATAACAAAATATAATAAAATAATCACAAAAATGACCATAAATTGGAAAGAGTAATTTCATTTTTTGCAATTTGCATTTTAGCTCTTTCTGAGTGAGCTCTGAGTGGTTTTTTCCCCTAGACTTTAGTAGCTAATTGTGACTAATCCAGTTGATTCTTTTTGGTGCCATCACTTCCAGGTAGGAGATCTTACCTTTCTCTTTATTTTCACAGTTCTAGTTTTTATTTCATACAAATTTTTCAAGTTTTGAGTGCTTTGGGGCTTTATTTTTGCACCCTAGCTCCAACACACCCCATCAATGTCGAAAAGTGCATTGGTCTAGGAAAAATATAACTGGGAAGAGCACTTCAACGCACATCCCAGAGAAGGGAGGATGTGTTGCAGTGCTCTGTCGTCCTTTAGCAGGGTGCGTTGGACGCATTTCAAAAAATTGTTTTGCTATTTTTACTCAAATTTTCCTCAAATTTTTACATGAGATTTGTTCTGATGATTCTTCTTATTGTATTTCAAGTATCCATTGGAACAAAAATGGCATTGATTTAGTGAGAAAGAGAACATGAATACCAAGACATGGATGTTGCCATTGATCCAACAACTATTCAAGCACTAAGAAAGTGTGGGCTTCTCAATTTATTTCGAATTTTTGGGATGATATCACAACTATAATTATTGGAGCATCTTGTCAGAGCATGGGATGTCTAGGCACAATGCTTTAGGCTTGGAGCACATATTCTCAACATACATGTGGAAGACAGTTATTTATTTACATATTTATCAAGCAGAGGAGTTCCTATCTCGTTATTTGGTTTGAGAAGGTGCAAAGAGACTGTCAAAGACTATATTTCTGCACACTATAGACCTCGTTCTGAGCCAACCAAAGATGGGAAAACCAAGATTAAGGATTCGGTCCATTTACCTCTCAGGACAATCCTTTTTCTCATAGCTAGATTGGTTGGAAGTGCTACTCTACATTTGGATAACACTTCCCAAATGCAATAGGCATTAGAATGCATAGAACCAAAATTGTTCAATTGGAGTGAGCATTTGTTAGAAAACATGAAGGAGAAAATCACTAAAGCAAAGGATGGAAGGCTGAAAAAAGTTGGATATGGTTCCATCTTGATTTCATTTTCCTTAAATAGGATTTCATTGCTTCATCCTCAACATATATTTTTTGAGCTTCCGGATCCTAGAGCTCCACGGATGAGACGATGGGTAGGTCTCATGTCCATACATGTAGGTCCTTCTTCCATGAGTTTCACACATGTCTTCTTATGATGGTTGCATATGCAATTCATTATGATTGAAGACTACCCATATGTGAGGATGGACTTTCATGGAGACCCAGAGCTCATGCTACCTGAAGGTAGGAAATGGGGTGCCATAGGTAAAACAAAATTAATTATTATTTTATTTTTTATTTTTTTGGTTTTACAATTCTTTTTTTATTTTCATGTATCCAAAAATAATTATCGATTTTACATGCAGATATTGAAATTTTTTGACTGGCAGGTTCATCCTATCTTCATCGTCCTAGAGAGCCACTCCATGCATAAATTGGATCATCGGTTGCTGCAGGGGCATGTGAAGAGATGCAAGACCTCAATGTGGTTGAGACTCTTGCAGAGTTCGAGCAACATGTTGAGGGATTGACCTAGATTATGCCAGAGACCAGCGCCAATCAGATTCCTATGAGACTACAATGTTACACCATTGGGATGCCTGAGCGCATTTGTTAGTTGTTGTGCAAAGTTTCTCATGTGATTGTTTGTTATTTGGAACACCCTAAGGACTAGTCTACTAGGAGGCCTTAGAGTCATATTTTGATACATGTATTTTTGATATGATAGGCCATGTGGCCATATGTGTCTCAGACACATATTTTTGTAAAACCAAACTTTTTATATATACATCTATCTACCTATCGGTGTTTCTTATGTTCTCTATTATTTTGTTTAATGTATGATGTGGATTGAATTCAATTTACATATGTCGCAAAATGTCTGTCTAAAACATGATTTCCTAATGCATCTGTTAATGTGTTTAGACTTCTAGGAATGTGTTGATATTGGATATAATGAAAATTTATTTCTAGAAGGTGAACCCTTAAAAACATAAGTAACATAGTTGGACTTCATAATAAGTAGACATTAGTTAGATGTAGTAATACAAGTTGTGAGTCAATTATGACAACTATACTATGGATGCCATCATAAATAACATCAGAAAATAGCTCGATCACTGTGCTATACTTAGTGATGGTATTGGTAGTGAGACCAATGCAAATCCCTTGTAAACTCACTAACTCACCACTTGGAGCATAAATAGCCCACGTTGTGGAAGAAAGGTTCCGAGTATTACAACTAACACCATCATCATAACCAACATATGGTTTAAGGGATGCTGACACTAGTAAACCAAATTTAAAGAAGGATTAACAAAGATGGTAGGAAACTCTTAAGGAAACACATTGCAAACAAACTCAACACACCTATAGACAGTATGTACACAGTGACTATGCAAAAAATGATTCAAGCATAGTATTTTTTGAGGTACAACCCATTTCTGGGCTTTGCCAACGAAATTCCATCAAAATCAATAAGCTCATAAGCCCCTTTCACAAGGACATGTTTCAATATGTACGGGCCTAGCCACATTGGCTTGAACTTCCTAGACCCTAAATTATCAATTTATTGATCATACAACAAGACAATGTAACCTTCCGAGAAGGCACTCAGCTTAAACATTCTTGTCCCATTGCACCTTAATGTGTTTATTATGGGCCTCGTTGGCCATCACAACATCACGCCAGGTTTCATCTAAGCATGTCAGATGCAAGAGATGCTCTTATTCTATGGAAGTGGCAGTGAGGAGTTCAGAAGCAAGTTTCAGAGATGGAACTTCGTACTCGATAGGAAGGATTGCTTCTAGACTATACACCACTTGAAATGGTGTGAATCTGATAGTAGTTTGGACATAGTTTCGATATGCCTACAAAGCTGCATAAAGGATAAGGTGCCAATCTGATTTGTTGATCCTTATCATGTGTTGAAGTGTTGTTTTCAACACTTTATTAATCGCTTCGACTTGCCCATTTTCCTATGGGTATTAGGGAGCTGAGATTTCATGGTGAAGGCCCAACTTGGTAGTAAGTGTAGATATCATGTGATTTAGGAGATGCTTCCCATGGTATGTAGCTATAGCCTGTGGTACACCAAACCTTGCAATGACATGATTGACTAGGAACAAAGTGGTTGTTTCACCAGTGTTATTATATGTAGGCATCGCCTGAGCCCACTTGGTAAAATAATTTACCACCATAATGATGTAGCCATACCCCCCTGCCGAGTGAGGGTTATATGTCATAAAGTCAATGCCCCATTTTGCGAAAGGTCCAACGACGATAACATGATGTAAAGGAGAAGGTGGAGCATGGGTTTTACGATCATAGATTTGGTAGGCTTGACACTTTTGGACCGTGAGGATGAAATCGTGAAACATAGTAGGCCAAAAGTAGCCAACATGCAAAATCTTCCATTTTATGGCATAACCAAACATGTGTCTACCATATTCCCTAACATGGCATTCATTTAGAGATTGCTCTACCTCCTCATGAATGAGGCATCGTCTAAAAATCGTCTCAATACCATGATGATATAGGGTGTCGCCAATTATAATTTAAATTTTAGCATGGTGTCAGACACATTGTTGGTCAGAGTGAGAGGTATTGTGTCGAAAATTCTAAGTCTGTAGATATGTGATGATATATCCATATCACAGGTCAGATGCTTTGATCAGGAACAATGACTCGTCAGGAATAGAATCGTCTGAGGTAGACATAAAGTCAAAAGAGGGAAGGTCGCAGATTGGTTTCGCAAAGATTGACAATTTATTGGATTTGGACTTGATGAAGTCCAAATCAAACTCCCCATAGGGAAGTGTATTTTTCTATTGAGTTGATACCAGGAGCAGCACCAACATCAAAGTTACCTTACAGGATGAGCACTCCAAAGTTAGTGCAATTGAAGTTATAGTTGAAGGAAATTATTAACAAGGTATACATTAGACCAAGTGTATTGCCTTGGGGTGCACCAATATTGTTCTTTAAGAAGAATGATGGTACTCTTAGATTGTGCATTGATTATAAGCAACTGAACAAGGTGACCATCAAGAACAGGTATCCTTTGCCAAGGATTGATGATTTGTTTGATTAGTTGAAGGGAGCAACAATGTTCTCAAAGATTGATTTGAAATCTGTATACCATCAAGTGCACATCAAAGAAAATGATATCTACAAGACTGCTTTCCGGGACAGGTATGGAAATTACATGTTTGTTGTCTTTCCTTTTGCTTTGACTATTGCTCCATCTACATTCATATGCTTGTTGATCAATTTGTTTTGTCCTTATTTGGTCAAGTTTGTGATAGTATTCATTGATGATATATTGATATATTCTAAGAACGAGGAAGAGCATGCAGAATATTTAGCAACAATATTGATATTTCTAAGATGACATCAATTTTATGCCAATATTAGTAAATGCAACTTATTTCAGATAGAGGTACATTACTTGGGACATTTTTCCAAGGAAGGCATAGTAGTGGACCTAAAAAAGATTAGAGCTATCATGGAATGGGCAACCCCTAGGAATGTGGATGAGGTCATATCATTCATGGGTTTAGCAGGTTACTATAGGAGGTTCATCAAGAACTTATCATGGATTGCCTATCCTATTGCATTATTGCAGAGGAAAGGAAAGAAATTTGAATGGATATAGGAATGTGCATCTAGTTTTGAGTAGGTTGAATGGAGTCGTCTAACGAGGCAGAGGAATTGCCCTGACGACAAAAAAGTGGCCAGAATTCGGGTAAAAAAAATTCAAAAAATCTTGTAGAGGCAGTGTTTGAATTGTGTTTTTGATGGTGGAAATGGTTTCAGCACCATCAAAAACGTCTAGGACACCTAAAATTTTGAAGTTTAATAACAATAACTTGGATTTACAATAATCCTTGCCGGATTTTCTCTAAATATGACCAGAATTTCCATAATTTCCCGGGCAACTCCTCTGCCTCATTAGACTACACGACATTGAATAAGTTGCTTACAAATACTCCAGTTCTAAATATTGTAGATCTAAATAAAGAGTTTGTGGTGTGTACGGATGATTGCAAGAGAGAACTTGGTGGAGTGCTAATGTAGGAGGGAAAGGTGTTGCGATTTAAGGAAAGTGAATGAGCATGAGAAGAACTATGTGACTCATGATTCCTGAGTTGGCAGTGATCATTCATGCATTGAAGATGTGGAGGCACTATCTTCTTGGCAGGAGGTTTGTGTTGACAAGTGATCACAGTGGGTTGAGGTACTTGTTTTACCAACCTAATTTGAATGCGAGGCAAGCTATATGGTTTACCACACTCAGTGACTTTGACTTCGAGATTAGGTACACCAAGGGTAAGGAGAATAGGGTTGCAAATGCTCTTAGCAGAAGAATACATGTAAATCACATAACAACTATCAGTTCATATGGGACAAATTTACAGGATCAAATCTTACAGGAAGGGCAACAAGATGACAAGTATACGGAGCTTAGGCATATGTTACAACAGGGTATAGGTTAACAACATATGGATTATCATCTCACAATAGATGGCTTGTTGAGATTTAGGGACATGGCCTATGTGTCGGATGACAGTGAACTCAAGAAGCTTATCTTGAGCGAGTTTCATGTCAAGCCATATTCAGTTCACTTAGGATATCAGAATACATTGATAGATGTGAAGAAGCTCTACTATTGACCAAATTCGAAGAAGGAAGTGGCGAAGTTTTTTGCTAGATGTTTGGACTTTCAACAGGTGAAATCGGGTGTAAGCACCCAACTAGTTTGTTACAACCTATTCCAGTTCTGGAGTGGAAATGGGTGGTCATTTCCATGGATTTAATTACAAGTTTGTCCAGGACATCAAAGCAGCATGATTTCATCATGGCTGTTGTTGACAGGTTGAGAAAGGTAACTCACGTCATTCTAGTGAAGACTACTTATTCAACCAACGAGGTAGCTCAGGTATTCTTAAGGGAGATAATGAGATTTTATGGTACTTCCAAGAAGATCATATCATATAGAGATGCCAAGTTCACTTGTAGGTTTTGGAAGGAGTTTTTTGTAGGTTTGTCTACAAAGTTGGCATTGAGTACAACTTATCACCCAAAGATAGATGGAAAAACAGAGAGGGTCAACAGGATATTGGAGGATATGATGAGAATGTATGTCACATATTAGTAGAGGAGTTGGGAGGGGTATCTTTAATTGGTGGAGTTTTCTTACAACAATAGTTATCAAGAGTCATTGAGGCTGAGTCAGTTTGAGGCACTTTATGGGTGGAGTTGTAATACTCCCATAAACTGGAGTGATCTAGTGAATAGGGTACCGATTCAACCAGATATGTTGGAAGAAATGGAATAAGAAATGCAGGCTATCAAGAAGAATCTAAAGGAAACACATGATATCCAAAAGAGTTATGCAAATCAACATAGGGCATTTAAGGAGTTTCAAGTTGGGGAACATGTGCACTTGTGAATCAAGCCCAAAAAGAGATCATGAGGGTTGGGTCATGTGCAAAGTTGGCACCTCGGTATTGCGTTCCTTTCGATATCCTTGAGAGGATTGGATCAATGGCTTATAGACTTGCACTACCTCTAACAAGGAAATTTCATGATGTTTTTCATGTTTCATTGCTTAAAAGATATGTAAAAGATGTTGATCATGTGATTGATTGATCTATATTACAGGTGGAGCCTGAAGGAGAATTCCAACCAGAACCTCAGTGCATATTGCAGCAGAAACAACTCATGCTTTGGAACAAAGCAATCAAGAAAGTTAAAGTACAATGGAAACATTTTGGGCTCGACGAAGCTACATGGGAGATGGTTGATTAGGTGTGGGCTATGTATCTTTCACTATTTTCCGGTGGAGGAAAATGAGTTTTTGGTATATGTACATATTCATGTATGGTTGTTATTGTAAATATCACAATGAGTTGTGTTATAAAGCTCCAATAAACGGTATGGTTGTCATGCTGTCATGTTTGTCATGATGGTTTTTATTTTAAGTAGCTTGCTAATTGTAAATATTGCATTGAGTTAAGTTATAAAGCTCCATGGGCAGTACGTTTTTCTTTTCAACGATCTTCTTGGTTATAGGTGTCATAGAACACCGAGGATGGTGTTCCCCTAAGGGGGGATGAGTCTGTAACAACCCAGGGTTAAAATTTCATGTAATAAATTTAATAAAGGAAAAATAATACCAAGGTCATGGGACACTTATTCCAAGCTGAATGTTAAAAAAACATCCTAGTGGGCATCACTTTTTGTTTATTATGGCTAAGGAAATTGGCAAAGGCATTGGAGAAGGATTTGGAAAGGTAAAGAGGTATTAATTGGCATTTATTTATGAAAATAAAGGAAAATAGAATAAAATAAAGATGAAAGGTCATAGGTTGCATGTGAGGAAGAAATTGAAGGAAATTAGAGGAAAAATGAAGGAATTAGAGGCATCAATAATAGAAAGGCTTCTGAGGATAGATTCAAAACTTTTGTTAGCCTTTTGCTAGTTTAGTTTTGGAATTGGCTTCAGAGAGATAAGAGCACTAAGAGGAGGAAGCAAGCAAGCAAGCAAAGGAAAACAAGGACAAGCAAAGGAAGCAAGGATCAACCAAGGATTAGTTGGATCAAGTAGCTACAATGAGATTACTTGCAGGTATCAGGTTGCTTGTATGATTTCTTTGCTAGTTTTGGCATGAATGGTACATGCATGTGTGTATTTGGTTCATTTGTTGTCAATGTCATGTATTTTTCCTGGTTTGATAGTGGCTTTAGCTTTGCCTTGCCATTTCTAGATAGTCATGGTGTGATGTGATTCATTCTTGGTTGAGCTTTGGATTGTTGGAAGGTTTTGGATCCGGGTGAGGTGGTCTCAGGTTCCAAGGGTTAGGGATGGAGATATTTTTCTCTAGGAAGCCCTCAACAGGTAGTGGAGATAGGAAAATTCCTCAAGGGATGGTGAAGGAATTCTGAGGTATCTAAGCTTGGTTTGGTTTTGTGATCTTGGGACAAGTTTAGGTGAGATCACAATAGTGTGAGGGTGGATATAGTTTAGCCTCTGGATTCCCTTAGTTGTTTATGTATGGGTTTATCCCATGAGATCCCACATAAATGATTGGAATATGACACGAGCATGATCGGGTGAAAGAAAGATTTGGTTCAGCCCAATCTATGGTTGGGTGGTACGTGGGAGTCCCTGACTTAGTTGGATTTTTCATATGTTAATAAGAGCTATTTTCCTTTTGTATTTTATGAGTAAATGTATTTGTTATGATGTGGCTTTGATGGTTGTTCTATCATTGTTATTATTCTGGTTATATTTTGGTTATAAGCACAGTTTTATGAAAAATTCTAGTTCTGGATCTTATCATGTTTTGATTGGTAAATGAATGGTTATTGAATGCATGACCTAATAGATGTTATTGCAACTATTGCCAGAGGGCATTATACCTTCTTGATGATTCTAAGATAAGTTTCAGATCTCTATGTTCAAATATGCATTCATGACCTGTAGATTTCATGTTCACTATGTGCTTGATGGAATCACTGTCATGGTTAGGCCTGCTTAGCTCAAGTTCTCATCTAAGTTTTGTATTAATGGCTTTGTCCTGGTGTCATTCATCATTCTGGAAAGTTATATCAAGTTATGGGCAGAGGTCTGGATACTAGCCCTAAAAAGGTGGCTTAGACTCCAGGGTTGCATGCTCAGAAATGGGAAATCTAGATTGCAATCGCCAGGAGGCAAGGTTATACATGTGACTGGAGGGTTACAACTACTGACTTGCCTTGTTATGAAAGCAACTGGGAGTCCAGATCACTAAAAAGGCAAGTTATCTCAGGGTTTTGGGCACTTGGAGTGGTTTCTTAGCTCCTGTGGGTCTTGTAGCTCTTGAGGAAGGTCAATAAAGTTTTTATTTATCGGTTCCACTTCCTTAACTGTACTTAGGAGGTTGAGTCATGTCATAGTAGCCCTCATCTCATGTTTAGCTCGACAAACCGGTGAAAGTGGGTAAATGTGGGAGGTGGCATTGCATTCATTCTATTTCTTTGCATCAACAGTTAGAGTCACTGCTAAGTATAGTCATTCGTGACAAGCAGGTCGATAATTAGAAACTATTTGCAGGTCAAGAGGAAATCACGAGAATTCTATGGGATATTCACTACAATTTGGATGACATTATGGTTAGGCTAACTAGGGTGGAGCAGTCGAAGTATTTGACTCAGATATTGACTCAAATGAGCAGTATGAGATTCCTGCAGTTATTAAAGCTCCTATTGGATCTCTCCTTAGGAAAACTCCTCTCCTCTCTATCTAGTCATCATTTCAGACTAACAGTCCACGAAGGGTATCACACTTGTCTCTACAATTGGTTATCATTTATTTTTGTACTAAGTTTTTACAGTGGGTTGACAATATGATGTTGTGGAACACATCTTTTGTCCTTTTGTTTGGGTATGTTTAGAGGAGAACATAGACAACTTGGTTTTAAACATTTTCTTGTAGTTATCATGTTTTGCATAGCTCCATCATATCAATGTTCTTTTCCTTATGCTATAAAAGCCTCAAGGTAGTCTCAACATGGTATTTTTGGACCTCTAGTAGTAATGGTGTTTATGTGGTCACCTCTGGTTAAAGAAATGACCTCCAAAATGTTTTTTTGATGTATGAAGAGCTATCATTGTAATATATTTTATCATTAATAAAAATCTATTGATGCAAATTACAAAAAAATACCATCAAACACCTCAACTAGATCACACATTGTTCAAAAAATTCTCACCATCATATTTCCAACTCTAAAAATCTACATACTAAGATTGTATTTTCTTTTAATTTATTTCTTTTGTATTTTTATATAATTGTAAATTTAGGTTTAATATATTTCTTTAATTTTTTTAAGAATTTATTTTAATTCATGTTAACCTATTAACTTTAAAATCTAAAAACAATATACAAATATCAAAGAAAATCAATATGCTAAAAGGTCGGAGCGATTTTATTAACATTTTAACATTTATTAATAAATTATCCGCACTGTGGGAATACCATCCCCACATGCCTACTTGCCTAGTAAACAAGTATTTATACATTTAAGTGAAACCTATGTACCTTTATGCACCAACCAGAAACAAAAATGTGCAAAACAGTTCTGTGACATATTGTCATTCAAATAATACACATATTAAGATAATCCTCAATGGGCATGAAGACAAATATCACTCGTAAATTTTTTTATTATACATATTTACATGCAATTTTGTCCCTTTTTTTATTAAACTAAGACTTATTTTAAAAGAGATTTATGCTTTGCAGGTATATATCTATATATTTAATATACAACATTTTGAATGTTTATAAGAAAACAAAATAAGCAGTTGATATTATTATATATATATATTTATATATTATATATATATTAATTTTAAATTAATAAAATTAGCATTTGTAGCAGATGTTGCAAAGGAAACGTCGTAAGGTAGTGTAGAAAAGTAACAATAAATTATTACTCTTTTATGGTAAGAGTGAAAATTCTTTTTTTTTGGCAATGTATGTATGTGTGAGAGAAAATTTTGTTGTATTGTTCTCACGGTTTATGGTTGTTGATTGTAAAGCAATTCATACTTTTGCACCAGATGTTGCAAAGGAAACACCACCGTAAGGTAGTGTAGGAATGAGTAGCATTAAATTATTACTCTTTTATGATAAGAGTGAAAATTCTTTCTTTTTGGTCAATGTATGTATGTGTGAGAGAGAAAATTTTGCTATATTATTCTCACGGTTTTATGGTTGTTGATTGTAAAGCAATTCATACTTTTCAATTTTTGATGATTGACATATACTTCAGCGTATTTACAATTCAACATATTTGCCACAACATTTTAAGTATAAACCACAACACTACGAACAAAAAAAGCCATAACAACGATCAAAGTTAAGGTTTAGGAGGAAGAGCAAGTAAACTCAACACTGTTCGTATCTGTGAGAGAAGAGTTTGCCCATGTTGGTGAAGAACGCTGAAAGTAGTGCAACTTCGGACTGATCAGCCTTCAATACATTTAACAGTAAAACCTTAAAAAAAAACTAGTCAAATACAGTTTTGTGGCAAGGTCCTTCAATACATTTAACAGTTAAACCTTAAAAAAAACCAGTCAAATACAGTTCTGTGGCAAGGTTTGAACAGTGATGTTTGCTTGCTTATGCTATTTTTCATTTTTATGTTGGATATGGTGTGCATATGTAAATAACTTCCAGTTATCTTTTTGGTTAAGTTGTAGTCAATGAGTGTTGAACTTACATTACAAATCTAAGATTTTAAGAATATTCTGACAAATCCAAGTGAAAATATTCCTAGAATTTTATGCTTTAAAAATCGGTTATCACAGTGCGTAACTAGCACGAAATGTTAATGCAAATAAGCTGATATGATTCCGTACTAAATAGATTTGACTTATTCCGCACCCAATTAAAATGCTTTTTAACTTTGACTAAATGAATTTAAGCCCAAATTTCGACATTAAGGTATACTGAGTGCTGCTTGCAGCAAGACCACATTCCACCATATTTTATTATGGCTTGATGATGTGTTCATCCTTTATGATGTTACAAGATCTTTCGGCAGAGAAAAGAAGTGATGCAGTAAGAAGCATGGTGTACGAAGCTAGTCAGAGAGTTCGAGATCTTGTCCATGGTTGCGTAGGAGTAATTAATGATCTCCACAAAAAACTAGCAGAGCTGCAAGCACATTTGAATTCCACCCAGGAACAACTTGCTAACATTAGTATGCAACATGCTAATCTGTTAAGCCTAGTTATAAACTACCATGAAACTTTGGTGCCACAATTTTACGATTCATTACTGTAGGAGAGGGAAGACACTTGCACAATCCCGAATGAATTAGATGATGGCATTGATCCTATGCGGCTATGGGAGACACTTTGGCCATAAACACAAGAAATATTATGATGTTTTTCTCTGTTCCTTATTTAATTTTGACTTTGTTATAAGTATGTCAAGTATGTAAAAGCTATATCTCTTCCATTCAATAAGGTTATGTTTCCACTACAATCAACTACAGTTCCACATTGTAACACTGATTCTATCCGAGTTTCTGTGCCAGAAGTTTTACGAGAATTAAATTTATCTATATATATAGTGCAATACAAGAATACATTGCATATGCACTCCAGACCTTACAGGAATACATTTTAAGTATAAAGCACAACACTATGAACTAGAAAAGCCATAAAAATGATCAAAGTTGAGGTTTAGGAGGAAAAGCAGGTAAATTCAATATTGTTCGTATCTGTGAGAGAAGAGTCTGGCCCATGTTGGTGAAGAACACTGAAAGTAGTGCAACTTCGGAATGATCAGCCTTCAATACATTTAACAAAAACCTTTAAAAAAAACCAGTCAAATACAGTTCTTTGGCAAGGTTTGAACTCACCAAAATCAATGTTCGACAGAAACATGGAGTGCTGTGTCGCTGGCTCTGTAGGATATAGAGCAGAAGGAGCCTCCATGTAACCATATCAATCTTCGTCGCGTAATCGCTGGGGAGTTATTAACTGCGTGGAGTATCAATCTTCGTCGCGCAGTCGCTGGGGAGTTAGTAACCACGTGGAGGTATCCATCTTCACCATATAGTTGTTGGGAGTTAGTAACTGTCTTTAGATATTAATCTAATGGTAGAAGATGGTTCTATTGTCTAACATAGATAATCAAAGGTCCATAATCATACACGGTAGCAGCTGGGGTGTTAATTTCAAAGAGTAACGCCTTACAACGCAATAATATTAATTTATTTTTAATAAAAAAATAACATTACACATATGCGTTTTTATAAGTGGTTATAGGTAATTTTATGAAACGTAAGTGTACATTTCGTAAAACAGTGGAATTTCTTTACATTGTTGAGAGAGAAATTTGTCCCCTTTTTGGTAAAAATTCGCAAACTCAATTACTCATTCAAAGAATATGAGAAGATATACTTTTTATTTTATTTTATGTTTGTTCCTTTTATTTATTACAAAAATCATAAATATTTATATATGAATGGTCTAAAGAAATAATTCATATTTAACAAATTATTGGAATTACCTGTTATGTAGTGAATTGTGATATTTCATAGATTTTTTATTTTCATTAGTGTACAAATTTTGAATTTAATAAGATTTTTCATCATTTCAAATATACAATTATGTTTTTATGATTTTGAATTATTTTTCATTTTTCTCTTGTTTTATTAATATTATTTTACTATAATTCTCAACTTCTATCATTGGCATATCAATAACAACTATAATATGAAACATTAATTTTACCATAATATTTACTTGTCATCTTAAGAATATTTTTTTAACAATAAAGAGTAGTAGATTTATATTAATTCATGCTCAGTCACGGCAAAAACAGGAGGTTACGTTTTGATTACATTATCTTCCAAGGGCATTTATGTCTGTAGACTGGCTGTACAAACTTATTTTCTTTTCAAAATTTGAAACTGCAACTGAGGGTTTACATGTATACTAGGATAAACCTTGCAGTACTACCCTAAAAGCAAAATAGATTTAAAATTCAACCTAAAACACAAACAAATGAGGTAGACTAGTCATCCAATTCAACAGGTCAATTAAGGTCAATACTAGTTGATTCCTTATTGTTCTGAGAGTTTTTCATTACTAGTTGAATTTGTAGATCTTCAATTTGACTGAATAGGGCATGCACCTCATCTTCCAGCTGACTAATCTTTTTGTTCTTCTTTATGTTCTTCTCTTGCATTTCACAAGCTTCCTTGCATTGCTGTTGAAAACACTTCCTGAGATCAGCCAAACTCACCCTCAATTCATAATTGTCTCTCTCACATGGCCCACAGGCATGAGGGGATTATGTAGCCAGAGGTGGGCACTTCTCCCATTTTTTATTAGAACGACTTGCCAACCTATCTGAGCATTGACATTGATAACCCCTGGAGTCAGAATCCATGTTCTTGAAGAGAAAGAGATGTACCACAGGAAAACTAGAGACCCAATTTCCACAAAGGAATAGAGACTGTGAGAAAATTGCCACTGAGGAGGAACAATGACCCAATTGACACAGTAAAACAAAAAACAGTGACCCAATTGACACCACAACGCTGACAATCACACCAAAGCAAGACTCAGAGTCTCCAACAATTATCTCTTCAATAATTATATATAGCAAATGACACTCACCAGACTGAAACTCTCCGGAAATTATCTCTAACAAGGGGCATCTCTCAACAACCAGAATTATCCATAGACAATCTAGCCTCTGCCAGAGAGTCCCTCCATCAATGAACTTCTTGACATAATCCTTTCTTTCCTAGAATTTAAGACCTTTATTCCTGAATTTATAGTATTTACCAAGCCAAGAGATTGCATGGTTACCTCTAGGGTCCCAATTCACTTCCATGATTATCTTGAAGCTTGAAACGACTTCCACCATAAGCAAATTAATTATCCCTCGCCCGAGCCATCTTATCTAGCCCAGATGAATTAAATGAGGCTCTCACTCTGAGGAATCATGCATAGATCTGGTTTGATTGTTCCTACTACGGACCCAAATAAGAAAATCAACAAACAGAGTTCTCACACTTATTCCTTTCTCTGCGTCAAGTGTCTTGGGATACTGATATTTTGAACCACGAGTCAAGTGTGAGGTAAGGATTATGCTTAACTGATGCTAGATGGGGGGGATGAGGGAACCAATCGGGATGTTGGATGTGATGGGGGCAATGAGTGGGGGAGGAGTTGCGGGGGGGGGGGAATGAGGGGGTGGAGGAGGTGTTAGGTAGATGGGTTTCAGAGAGGGGGAGGTGTGGAGGAAGAAGACCGAGAGAAGAAGAAAAGAGGAGGGAACAAAGGGAGACAAGACTAATTCACTCCAAGGGAGGGAAGGGGTAGCATGGATTATTATAACTTTTAATTCCAAGGTATATTAATTTTGTGTCCAATATTTTGTGTAGAAGGAGAGATTTATCATCAAATTTAGGACATTCGTGCTCATATTTAGGGAATGGGATGATAGCCTTCAATTCCATTTACCTTGTTGCAACCTTATTTCATTTGGAAAGCCATATTGGCTGCCATATCCACCTCCTTATTTATACGTCTTAAAATATAAAAGAATTGTAGATGCCCAAAGAGAGGGAGCAAGTGAAGGGCTATCTTTAGTATATGATTTAACTTGTTATTCTGGGCTGTAGTGTTTGAGTTCATGTTCTTTATAACTAAGAGAGAATCCCCCAAGATATTCATTTCCTTGATTTCTTTTTGTTGAGCTAGAGTGAGGCCAAAATATAATCCATAAGATTTCACTTGGTTATTTGTCTTCCTACCCAAACCCCGATCATACCGATCAACAATTATTCCATCGAGATTAATGAGAATCTCTCCCCCTTCTGCCACCCCAAGATTTCTTTTTGAGGCACCATAAAATAAATGAGTACATGAATTTGAATTATGCATCCATTCAACAAGTCCTTCTTGAGTAAACGAAGGATCCAAGGAGGGCAGGAGTGCAACTATTTCTTTGGGGATGAGGAGGGCGGGGACCAAGCCCAAGGAGAGAGCCAAGCCGATACATTAGGATCAAGAGAGGGTTCTAGAGATAGTCTTTGAAATTCAAAACAAGATGAGAGAGCTTTTAGAGCAATGATCCTGGCTAGAGGGTGAGCATAGCTGAAGCTCACCTTATTTCTTGATAACCATATTTTCCAGAAAACGTACTTAGGGAGGGAAATCCAGAGGTCCTTGAAGGTGTTTTTGGCCTGAAGAGAGCCCTTGTAAAACTTGTGCCAAGAGTCAAAGTGGTTGAGGAGATCAACTGACCACCTAGTTCTCAGGAAAAATGGCCTAAGGGTCACTGACCAAACCGATCTTGTAAATTGGCAACAAAGGAAGAGATGAGGGATGTTTTCCTTTGATTTTTCACATAAAGGACAATGGGAGGGACCAATGGAGCCTCTTTTCTGGAGATTCTCCACAGCCAGGATTCTTTTATGAGCTAACAACCAACATAATAAATTTACTTTGGGGATAGCATTTGTTTTCCAAATCTTATTCTTGATTGAAGAATTGGGGGGGATTTGGGCGTTGAAAAGTAGCTAGGAATAGCCTTCCTTGATCGAGAATGTGGATTTATTCCACCATGATCTATCCTCTATTGATTACACAAGGGGGTCACATCCAATTAGAATATCCTGTAATGGGATCTGGTTTTCCGAGATATTTTCCATTTTCCACCTTTTCCATAGACCTTGACCATCCCAATTAGAGATTTGATCTAAATGGACCACCCTGCACTGCATCAAGTGATGCTTAAGGAGGATATAGAGGGATCCAAACACAAGGGGGGAAGTCCTAGGATCGAATCCAACCAAATATTGATTGAATCACCCTTACCTGAAATTTTATAGAGATTGCTAAAAATGAGATCTAAAGATGATTGCATTAACTTCCAGATGAGAGAACCCTGTGATACTTCCATGTGCTCCTCTCTGTTGTTATACTGATGTTAATACTTTGCTCTCAATACTTACATCCACTAGTGATCAGGCTTCATCTTTAGAATCCAATAGGGCTTGGCTCCCATTGCCGAATTAACCATGGCAGGATCTCTAATGCCAAGCTCCCCATGTTGCTTTGGTGGGTCTAATGGTGTTCTAATAGTTTTCTAGTTCACCAAGTAGAATATGGTGATAATATTAATCAATATCCATTCTTTTACTTAGCGAGCCAACGATAATTATGTAGAGAAATGGGGAGAGAGGGAAAACCTAACACAACCCCTTGGAGGATTTAAATAAGCCTGCCACCTGACCATTGACTAGAGGGGCGATCCAAGGTGAAGAGATGCAAAGAGAAATTCATTTTATAAAGGTTTCATCAAATCCCAAATTTCTAAGAAAATTTAGTAGAAAGTTATGTCTGACCCTATCAAAAGCATTTGCCATATCCAATTTTATTATCATTCCTTGATCCCCTCTTTTCCAACTTGAATCTATAGCCTCCTGCAACAAAATTATATTATCAAATATTTGTTTCCTTGGCATAAATCC
The DNA here is from genome assembly GCA_000404065.3 of Pinus taeda. Classification (NCBI taxonomy): domain Eukaryota; kingdom Viridiplantae; phylum Streptophyta; class Pinopsida; order Pinales; family Pinaceae; genus Pinus; species Pinus taeda. Next base: position 50,950 of record APFE030931473.1, on the reverse strand, counting down.
CCCTTGGTTGATCAAGATAAAAAAAGGAAGAAAATTTTTGAGCCTGGAGGCAAGCAATTTTGAGATGACCTTATACAAGACATTAAAGAGAGAGATAGAACATAATCTAGCAAAGGAGGAGGGTTTGGACTCAGGAATTAAATCTAAGAAGGAAGAGTTGATTCCTCCCCCCATTATAAATATCTTGAAAGAGTACCCTATCATAAATCACAGGTCTTTACTAATCACTTCCCAAAAATTTTGATAGAAATTATCAGAGAAACCATCTGGGCCAGGTGATTTTTTATGAAAAAAGGAGAACACAATTGATCTAATTTCATCTGAAGTCGCATGGGAGGTCAAGTCTGCATTCGTTTCTCTAGAAATCATAGCAGGGACATTCTCCATAAAAAATTCCCCACTTTCAAGATCCATATAGGGGTCTTCTTGATAGAGGTTCTTGAAATGGTTCAACACAACTTTCTTAATTTCCTCAAAATTAGTTAAAGTTTGTCCCCCATGTTGGATTTGAGATACATTGTTTTTAGTTTCTCTACTTTTTTCCTACTTATGAAAGAACTTTGTGTTTCTATCTCTAGCCATGAGCTAGTTGTTTCTAGACTTTAGTCTCCAGTACTCTTCTCCTCTTCTGAGGTGGCCATGAAGAGCCCTAAAGGTTTCAACTTCTTTATGGAATTCAGTCAGATTAATCAGGGCAATTTTCATTTTCCCTTGAATTGAAGCTAGATGTTTCTTCGTATCCTTTATTGCATATTTCCTTTCTGATTTATTTTCTTTTAGCCACTGTTTAATATCTCCTTTTAGCCTTTAATTTTGGATTCTTAAGGAGAGATTGGGTTGCCCTCAAACCAAATTGACCATGAAAGGGAGACCATGTTAGAGAACGCAGAGGAGTCCAACCATAATGGAGAGAACTGAAAGGGAATAGGCCCAAGATTAAGTGAGAGCAAGATAAGGAGGCTGATTGGACGATGGTTTGAAGCACACCACGAAAGAATAAATGATTTCAGGCATAAATTCAACAAGAGAAGGTTGTCAGAGGCGAGGAATCGATCAAGTCTAGCTACAATATGTCCCAGGCCTGAGCACTTATTATTCCAGGTATAAAATAATTTAGGAGGTTTTACATCGAAAAGATTGAGATTGTGTATTAAGTCCTCAATATTCTCTTGGGATGCATCCCTAACTATGGATCCTCCCTGCTTCTCATTTTGACCCATAGAAGTATTGAAATATCCTCCCAATATATAGTTGCACCCATAATTAGTGTTTTTTAACCCCATCAACGAATTCCAACATTCCTGTTTCTCTTTAAAATTTATAGGCATATATAAATTGATCACAGAGAAGGTTTGATGCAACTCTAAAATCTTAAAAGTATTTGCAATCCAGTGTATGGTTTTCAAAGAGCTTACCAATTGTAATTTTGTTGGAATCCACATTATGTAGAGGCCACTCAAAGAACCTCTCGAGATTTTCACTTCCATATTGCTAAAACCCCAAAGTTTGGAGGGAATGGAGGAGATTTCTATCTCGCTCAACTTCGTCTCTTGGAGGAGGGTGACTACTGGTCTTTCCTTTTATATTAGTGATTTCACTTTCATTATTCTTTTTCCAGAACCTAGACCCCTAAAATTCCAAGAGATAATATTCATTATTTATCCTTTGTGGATGGCATCCCTTTTGGAGAGCCTACTACACTTCCCTTTTTTACCCCTTTAGAGCCCAAGTCGTCTAACCTCTCACACCTCAGGTGTTGAAAGCCTAAGTCCTTGTATTTTTCCCTTTTTTCTTTCCTTATTTCTTTGTCTATTTTCCATCCTGATCTTCTCGTCTTTCTATCCATATCCTTAATCCTTGTGTCCTCTGATTTATCTTTTTCTAAGCTCATCGATATTGAAGTTACCATTATTTCTTTGGAGGATAAGAACCTTCCATTGTCTGCCTCTTCATCCATGATGTCTTCTATGTTACTGGTTGTTTTTGGGCTTATGGGCATTTCTTTTTCTTCTTCAAGGCCGAGGACAGTAGAGAAGCCTCAGAATCACTAAGGACTAGGGATTTTATGGGAGAGCCACCATCCTCTTGAATAGATGCCAAAGATGCATACTTGTTTTCTTCTTTGCCAACTTCACCCTCCAGAGTGTCTTCCCCACTTGGGGGGACATGTTTGCTTTGGCTTGGACCTTCTTTCTATGGAGCATAATTTGAGGTTGTTGTTGGCCCATTATTCTAATTTATGTTCCTCTTTTTCCTTTTTACTTGCTTCCATTGTTCATTTGATTCTCCTTGCTGTATTTTAGGTGTGTTAAGTTGTTTTGGACATATTTTGGAAAAGTGTCCATATTCATGACATCGTTTACATTTGAATGGAAACTGGTCGTAGTATACTTCATGTACATGTGTCCAAATATTCATTCATAGTTTGACTGTAGTAGAGATTCCTTTTTCTAGGTCGACTTCCACACACATCCTTGCACAGGAGAGTAGACCATCCTTTGGCTCAGCATAATCTATATACTTTCCTAGAGAGTTCCTAATCAGTCGAAAAGTTGCATCATTCCAACAGTGGAGGGGGAGGTAGGGTAGCTTCACCCAGACTCGAACTGAAGAAGGTACATCACAGTGGAGATTGAAGCTGGGACTCCACCTATCCAAACAAAATTGTTGGGATCCCATGAAGTAATGGCCACTCCTGAAAATCAAAGATCTGTCCAGTCTGTTTTCAAAGAAGAAGGTGTAGAAGCCCACTCTATAGAACATTGACATAAGCTCTCCCTTAATGAGCAGCTTCCACTTATTTTCTATATAGGAAAAAACTGATCACGAAGAGGATAAAGGCCCATGAATTGTCCAATAAGGCCCTGGTCCACTAGCTATAGGGATTGTGAACGAGATTGAGGGGAACTAATGTTTATATTTGGGATCTAAACTTCCTTTTTAACAAAGCACGAGGAACATTGCTTCTGGAACTTAGGGGATGCAACAACCAGGGAGTTGAAGGCAGTGATTTTAGCAGCGAGAGAACCACCCTGGGACGACGTAGCCATATGGGTTGTCCGAACAATCAAAAGAAAAAACTCCAAACCTAGAGGGGAGAGAGAATAGAGGTAACACAGGGAAGGGGATAGGGGAGGGGAAAGGAACCCTTAACAAGAGGCCAAGGGCATGCAACAAGCGGTCAAGAACTCACAACAGTTGGCCATGAACTTGAGAGATTTTTAACAATACTGTCAAATAGTTAGGAGAGGGGAGTCATCTTAAGAATGTTAACCGTAATTACCCTTACATTTCTTATGTTTCACTATTCTACCCAATCTCATTTCTCGAGATTGAAACATCTAAATTTTCATAGTGATTATTAACCTCTATGATGAGGGGGTGGGATATCGACAAATTTGACAAAGTCGTAAGATATGAAATAAATTTAATCAAATAACACACACTCATGGAGGGAAATTCATCTTATTTATTTTTATTTTATTTTATTTTAACAACGTTTTTAGTGTGAAGCTTTCCAAAAGTACTTCATGATAAGCTTGTTCCCAAAATGTTGGGATAGGGTCGCTAGGGTCAGTTTTGGGGTTAGTTTAACCCAATTTTGTAAAAAGTTCTGTAAAGAATGTAAAGTCGCTGTGAAATGTGGATGCGGAGCGCACAACTAGATAGGAGTCAAAGAGTCAAAGGGGATTTAGCCCCTTGTTGGGGTAAGTAGTAGGCCGATTTTTGAGACTCACCCATGGTCTGCAGACCATCGTATTGTATTCGAAAAATCTATATATAGTTGAGTCATAGTGAGTCTAATAAGTAGAGAAGAGTAACTAAGTGAAGATAGAGATTGTTTGGGCAAGTGCTAAGGTAAGAAAGCTCTGCTTCCTATACTTAAGCGTAAGGGGAAGGATCCTTCAACTGAGTGCGCAAGAGGCATTGTTAAGTTTGCAGCTGAGTGCGCAGGGCGAATAAATCTGTAAGTTGAACACTGGAACTGAATAAAGACTAATTTTGAAGAAATATCTTGCATCTGAGTATTATTATTAATTCTGTTTATGTTATGTTCTGTTGCTCAATAATATGTTTTCTGTGGAATAATGCATACATTCTGTGTGAATCTATTGAATCTATCATTTGTATATTGTTTTCTTTCGAAGTCATCACATTTAGGTTTTGTTGTATTCGACGTTTTGAACCAACCTGCGTGGTTCATCATCACGAATAATATCCATGAGTGAATAAGTCAGAACTCAATAGGTTTTGCGAGATCTGACTTCTTCTTTGCAATCAGTGATCTGAAATGTTCCAATAAACGAACTTTTCTTAATGTCTCCCTCCCGTACAGGTTGAAAATTGTTGATTTGAGGCTTCTGCGATCTATAATTTGTGTATTGTTGTCTTTCAGAGTCATCGCATTTAGGTTTTGTTGTATTCAACATTTCGAACTAACTTCTGTGGTTCATCATAAGGAATTAGTTAGAACTTAATAGGTTTTACGATATCTGACTTCTTCTTTGCAATCAGTGATCTGAACCGTTCCAATAAACAAACTTCTCTTAATTTCTCCCTCTCGTACAGGTCAAAAATTGTTGATTTGAGGCTTCTGCGATCTATAATTTGTGTATTGTTGTCTTCCGGAGTCATCGCATTTAGGTTTTGTTGTATTCGATGTTTCAAACGAACCTCCATCATTCATCATCAGGAATTAGATCCATGAGTGAATAAGTCATAACTCAATAGGTTTTGCGAGATCTGACTTCTTCTTTGCAATCAGTGATCTGAACCGTTCTAATAAACGAACTTCTCTTAATTTCTCCTTCTTGTACAGGTCAAAAATTGTTGATTTGAGGCTTCTGTGATCTATAATTTGTGTATTGTTGTCTTCTGAAGTCATCGCATTTAGTTTTTGTTGTATTTGACATTTCAAACCAACCTCCATGGTTCATCATCAAGAATTAGATCCATGAGTGAATAAGTCAGAACTTAATAGGTTTTGCGAGATCTGACTTCTTCTTTGCAATCATTGATCTGAACCGTTCCAATAAAAGAACTTCTCCTAATTTCTCCCTCCCATACAGGTCGAAAAAATGTTGATTTGAGGCTTCTGTGATCTATAATTTGTGTATTGTTGTCTTCCAGAGTCATCGCATTTAGATTTTGTTGTATTCGACATTTCAAACCAACCTTCGTGGTTCATCACTAGGAATTAGATCCATCAGTGAATAAGTCAGAACTCAATAGGTTTTGCGAGATCTGACTTCTTCTTTGCAATCAGTGATCTGAACCGTTCCAATAAAAGAAATTCTCTTAATTTCTCCCTGCCGTACAGGTCGAAAGTTGTTGATTTGAGGCTTCTGTGATCTATAATTTGTGTATTTCTGTCTTCCGGAGTCATCACAATTAGGTTTTGTTGTATTCGACATTTCAAACCAACCTTCGTGTTTCATCATCAGGGATTAGATCCATGAGTGAATAAGTCAGAACTCAATAGGTTTTGCGAGATTTGATTTGTTCTTTGCAATCAATGATCTGAACTGTTCCAGTAAACGAAATTCTCTTAATTTCTCCCTCCCTTACAGGTCTAAAATTGTTGATTTGAAGCTTCTTCGATCTATAGTTTGTGCATTGTTGTCTTTCGAAGTCATCACATTTAGGTTTTGTTGTATTTGACGTTTTGAACCAACCTCCATTGTTCATCATTAGGAACAATTTAGATCACTGATTGCAAAGAAGAAGTCAGATCTCACAAAACCTATTGAGTTCTGACTTATTCACTCATGGATGTAATTCCTGATGATGAACCATAGAGGTTGGTTCGAAATGTCGAATACAAGAAATCCTAAATGCGATGACTTCGGAAGACAACAATACACAAATTATAGATAGCTGAAGCCTCAAATAAACAATTTTCAACTTGTAAAGGAGGGAGAAATTAAGAGAAGTTCGTTTATTGGAATGGTTCAAATCATTGATTGCAAAGAGGAAGTCATATCTCACAAAACCTATTGAGTTCTGACTTATTCACTCATGGATCTAATTCCTGATGATGAACCATGGAGGTTGGTTCGAAACATCGAATACAACAAAACCTAAATGCGATGACTCCGGAAGACAACAATGCACAAATTATAGATCGCAGAAGCCTCAAATCAACAACTTTCGACCTAAATCTATCATATTTATGCATGACTTAAGTAATTATTTGTTTTCACAAAGATAAGGGTTAATTCTATTATGATTTCTAATGAATTGGATAGATCCACACAAAGGAAGATCTAGGGTTATTAATTAGTGTGAAAAAGTGGATATTTTGTCTCTTTAGGGTCTATAAAGTCTGATCATAGACCTTCGTGAAGGTCTAGAGGTCGTTTTCCTAGAGTTACAGTAGCGGACCATAGAAGGATATAGATTTGTGCGAATTAAATCTAAGCTGCCATGGCTTAGGATCACTTATCACACTATCTTTGGATGCAAAAACCTGGTTCTAGCATCCCCCAATATTGCTTCAGGTGAGACTGCAGCCTACGCTATGTAGGTTGTTGCTGAAAGGGCCAGTAGTTAGGGTTGTGTTGGTTGGCACGAACAACTTTGAATCTGGGTTAGGCCCCCTTAAACCAACAAATAGTTCCATTGCTGGGACCAGGATCCATTTAAGATATGTCTGATAAATGGTTTCCTACGAAGAAAGATATTGAAAAGTGGATTGATCGAAACGTGCATGCATTCGTGGTTCAAGAGAAAATGAGCCCTAAATTATCCAAGGAGCAGTGGTTGCAGAGATTTTTGTACACAAATGAGACCGATGCGTTCTTCTGTTTCTTCCCTAAGGAACTACATGAGTGGTTGTCTAAGCTGGTCGATAGTCAAGGGATGTGGAGGCTTGACGGTCCTATAGTGTAGACTCCTGAACTGGTGTGATGTCTGGAAGCATCATAAAGCAATATTGCGTGGGTTTGGATCACTTGATTGATCGCACATTGGGAATCTTTGTGAATTATTTTGCGATCGATATGAAGCAGAACAAAGGCTCTTTAAACGACTATCAGGTAAGTACTTGAAATCATTAAAGGTTTGGATTAAAATGTTGTTATGTGAAAAGAGGGTTATGCATTTACCTTGATGTTTGGGGCCACGCGAAGTGGGAGGTTCTTTAGAAGAAACGGAGGAGCAAGCCCAAAATATAGTCCTCTCATTGAACCCCCTTCAAGCGACGACAAAGGGACTATGCTGACTACGTTGCGAAGTGAAGCTCAGTTAATTACACATGGTATCCCGAGGATACCTCATCCATCCACTCCATCTCCACCTCCACCTCCGCCTCATACACCTACACCTTCACCTCCTCCACCTCCATTTTTACCGTTCAACATGGTGAACGCGATGAAGATGCCCATTTTTAAAGGAATAGGGAGTGAAGATTCTGAACAGTTTTGGTTTGTCACAAGAGCTGTATGGATAACACAGTAGAATACAAATGATAATATTAAGAAAGCACAGCTGGTTAAAGCCTTATAGAATCACACATTAACATGGTACATCAATTATTGCATTGATTTCCCCAACATGACGTTGGCAGAGACCCAACAAGCTTTGAATAAGGAGTTCAGTAAGCCTAAGTCAAAGGCACAATCAATAATTGAATTTAAGGAAATTTGATAGAAGATAGATGAGACACCTTGGGACTTTGATCGAATGTTGAAATGCCTAATCAGGCAGGTGTTACACGGTATTTTGTCACGCCTCCTGCACTTCCCCTTGACATACCCCGAAGTGCCTGAAACATGACCATAATGTAGTGTTCTCATTCATATATGCAGTTCAGAGCCTTCCTAAGACATTGATTGGAAAATTCCTTGAGCTTCGCCTGAAGGAAATAGCTTTAAAACCCTGATTTGAGGATCATCGCACTTATGAGACTTAAAACCACGATGATTGAATGTTGCACTATGCAAGACCCATGATGGCATCACTCTGTTTGCTTGTATACCTACGATGATACCAAAAAGGAAACTGTCCCAAAGAGGATGAGAAGCTTCATGATCTAGAAGCTTCCAGGGCGGCAAGCTGGAGGTTGTTCGACGTAGATGAGGTCGAAACCTCCCAACTTGGCCTCTTGGTATTATCCCTATGAGCTACCTCCTTGAGATGAGGATCTAATCCTATCTTTGGAGAATTTCTAACTCCCTTTCCCAGTCTATAAATTCATCCTCTCCCATTCCCAAATGGTTGGTCAGGTTAGAGGATGGGTTGGTCTATGTGTATTTGCACCCTTATGCTGAGATTGTGCCTAAGGACTATTCATTTGACTTGGAGAAGGAGTGCTTAGAGAGTTTCTTGGCTTGGACTTGGATTACTATTCAAGGAGAGCCTTTCAACATCTAGGCTATGTGTTGGGAAAAAGTCCCCTTGGGTCAATTTTGGGGTTAAAAGCCCAAGTTTTGGGGCTAAAGGCCCAAGTTTTATGTAAAGAATGTAAAGTCTCTGCATTTTGTGGCCGTGGTGAAAAAAGATGTAAGTAGTCAAAAAGGGTTTCCACCCTTAGTTTAGATATTTTTTGTCGGCTTGATGAGATCCTCCCTTGGTCCGCAAACCATGGGATTGTATAAAAAGGGAGTCTTAGAAGAGTCTAAGGAGTTGATAAGTTTTTGGTAGAGTTCTGAGTAAGTTTATGGGTCTGTGAGAGCTAAGAGTGAAGAGTATTAGTGTAGGAAGAGGCTCAATAGTTAAGTGCATAGAGGCCTAGGGTAGAAGTATGCAGCTGAGTGCATGGACCCCTGTAGCTGTGTGCGCAAGGTAGTCGGAGTCTATACTAGAAATATGGATTATCAATAAAGAGAAGTATTATGGAATTATCTGTGTATGCGTTATTTTACTTCTGTTATGAATGTTGCGATTATGTTATGTTGAATACTGTGGTTATGAATTAATGCTATATTTATGCGTGAATCTATGTATTTTACTTTGTCATATGAACGCAAGTAAGAATATCTGTTTACACGAAGATAACTGTAATGAATGTTAAAGTTAACCAATACTTAAGCAAATATGAGTAAATACAAAAGTAAGAGTAATTACAGAGGCATGTAAGTGCTTGATCTATCTATTTAGGGTCCACAAAGGATGATTAGAGACTTTTGTTGAGGCTTCAAGGATGAATAAGAGAAGTACTTTGATAAGCCCTAAAAGGCTTACCGGTCTACCCGAAGGAAGGGTTAGGGCATATAAACGACCTCACAACCATCTCAAGGTGTGGAAACTTGGTTCCTGCATCCACCCATACTGCTTCAGGTGAGACTTCAGTCCATGCTCCGCGGATTGATGCCGAAAGGGCTAGTAGTGTAGGGATTTGCTTGGCTACTTAACGCTGAACTTGAGTCAGGGCCCATGAAGCCAACAAATGGTTCTGTTGCCAGGACTAGGATCTGCATAACAAGATGTGTGATGTAGCATCGTTGGAATCCAACTGAGAAGGAGATAAAAGACTGGTTGGATAGAAAAATCCACAAATTTGCGGCACAAGAAGACAATATTCCACGATTAACGAAAGAACAATGGTTGGACATATATCTATACATAAAGATACACAAATATTCTTCCATTCCTTCTCGGTTGAATTATACGAGTGGATCACGAAGTTGGCAGACGACCAAGGGAGGTGGAGGCTTGACGGTCCGATTGTCTAGACCCCGAAGTTAGTACAAAAATTGGAAGCCTCTGAAGATAAGATCTCATGTGTTGTTGATCATTGGCTCCATGTAGCATAGGAGGGTTTGCAAGAGAGTTCACGGTCGATACTTCGGTCAGTTACAGTGAAGCAGAGTGCCGCTTCTTCAAAGGGACACGAGGTAAGTATTTGAAATCGTTAAATATTTGGATTAAGATGCTATTGTGTGAAAAGAAGGTTATGAAATTACCTTGATGTTTGGGGCTACACGAAGAGGAAGGACTTTTAGGTATGGAGGATGAAAAGGCCCTGAATATAGCCTGCTGATTGAACCTCCTCTGAGTGATAACAAGGGAGCGGCACAGGATTCTCCGCAGAGTGCTATTTAGTTGATAAAACAAGGGTTCCGACGAATACCTCATCCACCCACACCACCTCCATATTCACCCCCACTGCTTACACCCTCACCCACACCATCGCCACCTCCACCACCATTCAACATGGTGAACTCCATAAAACTACCTGTGTTCAAGGGCGTGGGAAATGAAGATTCGGACCAATTTTGGTTCGTCGCGAAGGCTGTATAGGAAGCTCAGGGCATCACAGATGATCAAATGAAGAAAGCAATGTTGGTTAGTGTTTTGCAGGATTGCGCACTAACGTGGTACATTAAGTAATGCACGGATAACCCTATGTCTGCATTGGCGGATATCCAGACTGCACTAAATAAGGAATTTAGTAGACCTAAGTCTGAGGCGCAATCAATTGTGGGATTCAAAGAGATCATGATGAAGCCTGGTGAGAGGCCCTGGGGTTTGGATAATAGATTGAAGTGTATGATATGTGAGGCTAACAAGAATCTGACTAATGGACAACACTACAAATGGTTTGTGGTCTCGCTTCTACGTCATCTATGGGTTGTGCTATCACAATAGAAGATTAGGACCTAGGTGGAAGCTCTAAAAATCATGATGAGATTACATGAGACACCAATATAGGATGCTAATATGGGGGTTCAATAGATTCATCCACAGTTACAGAACCTTTGCCTTGAAATGAAAAATATGAAAAAAGACAGAATAGCTCGGCCAGAAGCACGCGAAGAAGAGTGGTGCCTAAAGTGTAAAAACCAGTGGCATGACAAATATCACTGTCTAGTTTTTGCAGATTATTTTGGAGCAGGGGGACCAATGCCTTTGAGGCTGGAAGCTGCAGCAGGGCCAAGTACAGGGCCCGTGCTATGGTGTGCTATCTGTTAGGTGTTAGTCCTTACAATCTCCTAGGCTGAAAAGGAAATCGAGAAGGGTAACCTCAAACCACCTCAGCTTAGTAGCTATCCCTACTGAGCATGAGAGGGATCTCTCTAAGTCTCTTATCAGTTATATGATTTTAAAGAAAATGAATTTTACGCCAAATATGTGTATTTGTTTGTTTCTTTGTGAAAATTTGAGTTTTAGGGTTTGTTGAACTTAGGGTTTGGAGCCACAAATACATCTAGGTTGTAGGAGTGCAAGAGAAAATATGAGAAGGAGATAGATATCAGAATCCATGGTGTATTTTGGATATTGTCAGTGTACTATAGAGGAGAAATTATAGAAGAAATTAATGAGCATAAGTAAACATGATTTCATTAGCTTAGGAAGACATAAACATAAGTATGAAAAACAAATAACAGAGATTGAAAAACAAGAATTTTGTATATTTCACTATAAGGCATCCATAGAAAGAAGAGATATCATGTAGATAAATATGTTTAAACCATTAGAAAACAAATAGAATGAAGTAAAGCACCATGAACTCACTAGGCTAGAGTTCTTTGAAAATAGTTGCAACCTGTCTCTATATTAGTTGAAAAGATGGTTACATGCAAGCTTCCTTCACAAAATGTTCAACCCTGTTCTCTTGAAGAGAAATGATACAAATAGACTCTCCTAGACCAATTTCCCACCTTCAAGAGTCTAATTCCTTAGTGGAGGAACTAACTCCAAGGTTCTCTCAACCAACAGGTGAGAGTGAGAAGGTGAAACTCAAACACTTCATGGAGAGTTTGTTTAGGAGTTTGCCTCTTTAATGAGGCCTAATAAACATCAAAAACAACCTATGATGTAGATTTATTCATGCATACATCACCTAGCCTTGAAACTAGTGCCACTACATAGAGAATATTGACTTTGACGAAGTCAAACTAGAAACTATAAATTTTACATAGTGAAATTTACAAGTTAAGACACAGAAGAGTGTATAAGCATAGCATAGACTTTGAGATGATTTTGCAGGTGCCTTCTAGGGGTCACAATACAAAACTGAGAGAATGGTCAAGTATCCCTTAAAGTATACTTTCGAGAACAGTTTGAACTTTTGAATTTGGACAATAGGAAGGCCTTCCAAAATTAATTCTCCCAAGGTCACTCCAGAAGCGCAATCCCTGTCAAAAAAGGGTCCAGAATGCTAGTTTTTTGCCACTTTTATGCACCTTTATCCAAAACTGAGCCACCTCTGCAAAGTCTGAGAAAATGAGTTTTATGGTATGGCATGAGATTTCCAAAAATATAAACTTTCCTCAAATGGGGGCTCGAGGAAAAAGCGCAGCGCCAAAGCACTGTGCTTTTAGAGCAGCTAAATTTCTGAATTTAGACCAAAATTTCTCGAAAAACGTAAAGTGCTCAGAATTTGCTCAAAATTGGATGGAAGGTGTAAAAACATGTTTTTCAAAGCTTCATAGATTCTTAAGCGAGAATATCCAAGTTTCCCTCATCCTTTTGGTCTTTTTTGGCCTCGAGTTTATTTTCAAGTTGCTTTACTTTGACATTGGCGATCATATTTTGAGCTTGGTAGTGGTGTGCCATATGTCTGAGCAACTGATTATCCCTATTTTCCTTCTCAAGGAGCTTCTCCAAGCGTTCATTTACCTTATTTATCCAATATTACTTATCTTGATGAACCTCAAGGACAATCCTATCCTCTAGGTCAAGGTCTTCATTCAACAGAATGTGCTCCTGCTCTTCTTGCAAAGCTTTCTTAAGGCCTCTTGTTCTTGGTATTTTCCTCTTTCCTTTCCTCTTTGATCCTTTAGGCTCACTTGATTCTATGTTCTCCTTGCCTTTGCCAACTTGCTGCAATAACTAGGCTTTTTCCTTTTCCATGATCAACTCCTTTGCTTTGAGCTGACTATTCTCCCGTTCAAGGAATGATATGGCATGTTTTGCTCTTTCCAAATTAATTGTTAGCTCCTTGATTTGATAGTCCTTATACTTGATTGTCTCTCACATGTTTGAAGTCTGATCCTCAGCCTTTGAATCAACCAGTTCAAACTCATGCTCAACTGTGTCTTTCTATTTTGCTGCCAGTCCCTGCTTTGTCGATGAAGAAGGGTTGGACCCTTTATCTCCATGAGAGGAAAACACAAGCCTTTGTCCTCTCTTATACACTTTAGTCACCTCCGGATTAGGTAGCTGAGTCTTATCCACTGATTTGCTAGAGGACCCCACATCTGTTTTTTGTTTTCACACACTAGGAGACTGAGATGCTACAGGACATTTCAGGGCTGTTTCCAAAAAGGCTTCCCAAGTCATACCTTTCTCCACAAGCCGGTGAAGGACAATAGTTTTGATTAGAATGTGATGAAACAAGCTTGGGGAGTACTCTTTGTCCTTCAATTGTATTTTTTCAAACATTTTGGAAATGCTCCCGGATAAATAGCTACACATGTTAACTGGCTTTTGAGAGGTGAAATGCACCAGGAGGTGAATATGATAAGCATACAACCTAGAGAATCTACCTTCACAAGTGAAGAACCTCATGACAGTTTTCATCAAAGGGGAATATTTCTCTAATAAATATCTGAAAGGCATAAGGTGAGTATGTCTTTCTCTGTATGGCGTCTTTAAGAAAGGCTTGTAGTGTTCAAGGTCTAGGATCATTCTTTTGAACCAATATTCACCATTGTCCGGTAACCCTGTTTCAAGTGAGGTGGATGTCAATGAAAAAATGAACTCAACACCAACGATGACAACAGTTTCACCTTTTAGCTAAGTTTCCACCGATTCTGTTAATTGTTCATGAAATCCCACCTCGCTTACCCTTTTGCAAAATTCCAGGCACTGTACATCCTCGAAGCATTGTTTGATGAAAGGATAGGAGTTGATTGCATTGCAATATGATGGCTCATATCTAAGGATCTTCCCTCCTTTATGTTGTCTTTTTCTATTTAGTGAAGATTCTGCCTCCATGATGACACAAAATCCTAGCAGTAGGCAGTGAAAAATAAAGTGTGACGTGTGAATGGAAATGAAGTGATATGAAGGTGGTTTTTGACAAAATGATGGAGGAGGTTTGAAAAAGGTGAATATGGACTTTGGAATCTGATGAAAATGAGTGAAGAAATAATGGAAGAGTGATTTGCTTGCAAGGAGGAAAAACAATGTTTATAATGAACATGCTCAAAAACCTCTAGGAATGAGTAGGGTTTTGATTTTTGAGTGTTAAAACTTTGTTTTGAGGTTGGTTAAATGGTTAAAATGGTTTATTAAACATGTATGCAGGTGTAGGATATCATTTCACATGTTTTAGAAACCAATAACAAAGATCGCCATTTTCACCCTATCATTTCCCAAGCAAATTTCACTACAAACCCTAATTTGAAGAATCATTGACATGAGATGAATTTGGAAAAGCAAATGAGGGATAATGATAGAGCACTTACTTATACCTTGGCTTAGACGTCAATAAAATTAAGCTTGCAAGTCAAAAAATGAGATTTGGGAGAGTTTTGAACAATTTCTGGGCACTCTGTCCTGCGCGCAACGCTTTGTTCTTGAGCGCAACGCAGTTATTCTGAGCGTAGCGCTGGCCTCCTGAGTGTAGCACAGTGTTTCTAAGCGCAACGCCTAAAATTTTTTGTCAATTTTTCATAGGAAACTGACTTTTTTGCCCTCTTGGACGGGATAGCTTGATAATAAAGAGTGAATAGGAGGTAAATGAAGGAGTTTGGGGGCTTTTGAGTTTATATAGGAAAGTTGCTTCTCCTTTTAAAAAATAAATGGGACCCACCCTCCTTTAAAAATTGATCTTTCACTTTATGAAAACAAAGTTACCTTTACCATTGAAAACCTGAGCTGCCTTTTACTTTTCTGAGTGTTGGAACTCATTCTTCTGGAACTTTTTGAACATGAGAGTATGAGGATTGCGTGAAAATTCAAAAATCAATTCCCAAGAGTTATTTTTCATGTTCTATTAACTGCTGGTTTTATTCATGAAAATGATGTACCTTAGAAACCCTAGCGACCTAATGAATGACCTAAGACTAAATGGAATGTTGATGATGACTAAAAAGTTTTTATTGTTACACCTCCATAAAAGTGTGATAGGTGACCAACATGAGTGAATTTCCAAAAGATTGACTACATCTTTAGACTGGCGAAACAATGACCAAATTTTGCTGTGTAAACCTAGTAACATAAAAAATTTGATTTTGATAGTCTGGAAAAGCATAGTAAAAGCACATTTGATCCAGGTGACAGGCTAACAAGACTAAGACTAACATTGGCTCCAACTGGGGATGGCAGCTCCTTGGAGGTGTCAAGAGCACCGTAGACCAAGTAGCCTCATCCATTAGGAAATGGAGTCAACATGCATGAAAACAAACTTTTGACTTAAAACTGACTGACCTTTTGACATGACAAAAAAAACCGAAAAATAAAAACCAAGACAGTGCTGACCTAAAGAAGCTTAGGGCCTTCACTTCAGGCTTCAAAATAATATGATAGCCATCTAAAATGCTAGAAATAAAATACACGTCGGTATATACAATGATGATGGATTTTCAGGACCTTTTTTAGACATAGTAGTGCTTAAGAAGCCTACCATTGATCGCCCCTCCTGAATAATATCTTCCATCCATTTCTTCCAACAAGAAATCATTCTTTCTTCTGAAGGCAGAAATTCTCTAGGGTCCCTTCCATAAGTTTTCAAAGTTACCATGTTTTCCCTTTTCTTCATTTCTGGCATCCCACCAAAGAACCACATATCCCAGATTGAAATTGTCTTCCTTGGTCTTGCGGTCATAAATATTTTTAATCTTCTCCTGGAGTTTGGATGTGTTCTGAAAAACATCTTCCCTTGTCTACAATAGATGAATCATTTGATTTATCTTCCTTTATATGTGATTAGTCTCACTATCCAATTCCTACATAATTCTCATTACTGGGATAGAAAGAGATGAAGGAGACATTGTATCAACTCCATACACCACCTGAAAAGGGGACATACCTATTGATTTTTTAGTGCTGACCCTATCTGTCCACAAGGCATTGATGAGTTTTTTATGCCAGTTCTTCTTGTTTACCTCTAGAACCTTCTTGATGATATTAACTAAGGATTCATTGGAAGATTGGGCAAGACCATTCACTTGCAGATGATAAGCAGTAGAATGTCCTAGCACAATATGATATTTAACACAGAAGTCCACCATTCTTTGTGACTTGAAAGCAGCGGCATTGTCAGTAATTATTTTCTGTGGGCAGCCAAATCTAGACAAAATATTAGACTCAAGGAATTGAATGATGACAGAATCATTAGCTTGCCTGGTTGGGATTGCCTCAATCCACTTTGTGAAGTAGTCGGTGGCTGTCAATATCCATTTATGTTGTGCTGAAGATGAAGGATGGATTTCTCCAATGAAATCAAGACCCCACTGCTGGAAGGGAGCTGAAATTAAAATGGGATGTAGTGGTAATGGCAAAAGTTTCCTCTTTCCTTGAAAAATCTGACATTCATTGCAGCTCATGACTGTTTTGTCTGCATCAGAAAAGAGGTTGGGCCAATAGAAGCCAGCTCTTAAGATATTTTTTGTTGTATTTTTCGAAAAGTGATGACTGCAACAATCTCCTTGATGAAAATCCTTCATTACATCTTTAGCTTCATTTTCTACCAAACAATTTAGCAGCACACCCTCGAGATCCTTCCAAAATAAAACACCATCTAGAATACAATATTTTGAAGCTTTCAGTTTCAGTGATCTAGCTTTACCTTTGGGGACTTTCGGAGGGGGATTCAAGTGTTGCAAGACCTAGAGAATGTCAGAATACCAAGGTGATTACATGAACATATCTGACACTTGCAGGAAAGGATCTTCTTCTTCTTGTTCTTCAGACAATGCAACAATCAAATTGATGTCTAGTGCATGTAGATTTGATTCGGCCATTAGTTTGGCTAAACCTTGTCCTTTGATGAGATTTGTAGGATTTATTTCCAAGTCACATTCCAGCATGGCTGCAATGCACTTTCCTCTTCTGCCTTTAGGATCTGTATGCACAAGAATTTATTTTACTACTGCATTAGGAACATAAGCAATGGTATGAGAATGTAGAATATAAACTCGAAAATCCTTGAGGGATTTTATCAACGCCAATTCCTTCTTTTCAATGATATTGTATCTTAGTGTTGCATCTCTTATAGTGTGACTAAAAAATGCAATGGGCTGCTCATTCTTCTGATATTTCTTCTACATTAGGACTACTTCTAACATATGGTCAAAGACAAAAGAAAAGATGATGGAATTTGAAGTATAATCTGGGCTAATCAAAATAGGAGCAGTAGATAATACAAAATTTACAACATGAAATGATTTCTTAGCCTCCAAAGACCACTTTACCTCACTATCCTTCTTCAACATGTTTGTCATTTTTTTCAAATGCTCAGCTAGATTAGGAATGAATATTCTTAGAAAATTAATTTTCCCATTAAAAGACTGAATCTCTTTCTTGTTCCTCGGGAAGTCTAGTTGCTGAATGGCCTCCACTTTTGCAGGATCAATGTGGATTCCATCTTTAGAGATGATGTTTCCTAGTAGCTTACCTTCTTCCATGGCCAACAAACTCTTCTTTGGGTTAAGTGAGATGCCAAATTTTCTACATTTCTAAAAAAACAATTCTTAAATGATGCAAATGATCTTCATTAGATTTTGAAAACAATGTAAGATCATCTAGATAGATAACCAGAAATACATCTTTTTCATTTGCAAAAGCTATGCCCATAGCCCACTGAAAAGTATCTCCTGCATTCTTCAACCCAAAAGGCATCTTGGCGTACATGAATGTACCCCATGGCGTTGTGAAGGCTGTCTTGAGCTGATCATCCTTGTGCACCAAAAATTGATTGTATCCAAAGTATCCATCTAGCAATGACATCCTAGAGGATCCAACCATCCTTTGTATTATGTGATCCATTTTGGGCAAGGGATAGTTTTCTTTCAAGGACACCTTGTTCAGATTTATGAAATCAATAGATAAACGAATTTACCCAGTCTTCTTTCTTACAGGCACTAGATTATACATCCATTCAGAAAATTTAATTGGGACTATGATTCCAGACTTATAAAGCCTATTTACCTCTTTCTTGATCGATGGAAGCAACTTGGGATCGACCCTCCTCAATTTCTAGCGAAATGGCTTCTTATTGGGCTTAATAGGAATGGTGTGCTGAATGATAATTTTGTCATAAACTTTTAGATTTGAATAGTCCCAAGTAAATACATCAGCAAATTTCTTCATTAAAGATATGTACTTACCTTTTGTTTCAGGTGATAAGGAATTTGATAACTTGACCATTTTAGGATTTTGAGTTGTGCCAATGTTTACATCTTCAACTCCTTTTTTTGTAGGAACCATGGTGGGCTTCTTGGCGACATCATCACAGTCAAATAAATCTTCCAAAAGGAACCAAGCCTCTTGGAATGTTGTTTTCCTTGAGCTGTAATACTTCAATCTCAGCTGAGTGGGTGTTCGGATCATCAAAGTTGTATGCATCATCAATTTGAGAATTCTAAAATTCTCCTTCCGATTGCAGAAAACTGTCTAGCTATTTATCATCCCCAAACACTTGCCAAAATATCATGTTATCTGGGACAGTTGGGTGATGTTTGACATGGATGGAGTACTTTTGATCAGGATGAATAGGGATCTTCACCATACTTACTGCAGTGGTGAGTGAGTCAGCTATGACATTCTGAGTTCTAGGAATAAGAGATAAAGTATATTATGAAAAAGTCTTGAGGATGTCAAGTACAACAATGCAATAAGATCTCATTCTTAGGTGCTTGGCCTGGTATTCCCATTTGACTTGCTTAATTACTAATTGAGAGTCGCCCTAAATAGAAATCTTTTTTTCTCCCAACTTTTTCAGAATTTTGAGGCAAGCAATCAATGCCTCATACTCCGCCTCATTGTTTGAACACTCAAAAGCCAACTTGTAAGAACTCATTCTCACATTTCAAGGGATTTTATTTGAATGATGTAAGGGACCATGTATCTAGACACCAATCCTTGATCCTTCTCTTCCCAATGCACCATTTAACTCCATGGTCCAAAGACCATTTTCTTCATCTAGAAAAAAGAATTCTGAAGACTGAACTTTTTTCTTTTTAGGATTTTGACCAGCTATCTCAAAACTTTCTATTTTATACACTATTCTTTGAATTTCCTCAATAGGATTTGCAGGCTGCAAACACTCTTCAACAACCTCTTTACCTTCTGTTGTAATAACTTCATCAATGGTTCTCATGACCTTGGGAAATTTCGAATTTACACTAGCTGACTTTCCTCATCAATAGAATTTATATTGCTAAACAGAATGCAATAATCAAGATCAATATGGACAACATGTATATAATGATTAACTGACTTCTCCTTACTGTTGATCATAAATTTCATCTTCTTTCCCTATAAAGTTTCCGGAGCTATCCAAAAACAGGGATAGTGGCATATGAAAAGTCAAGCTATAGAGTGCCCTTTAATTTTGCTCCCCAAGACCTTGAAAGCAACATGCCAAACCTAGGAGGAATATCGTCAACTACGACATCCATGAGTACATTTTTGGCTAGGATTTGGTCCAAGGACACTACCAAGTCTTTAATGAGGCCACAACATTTCACTCTCCCGGAATCAAAGGAATAAAGATCAAGGTAAGGTCAGGTGATACTCAGTCCTAGTTTATCCATGATGGCTTTAAGCTTTAGATTATGTGAGGCACCAGCGCCTAGCATGGCATTATGAAGGATAAAATCATGAAGTTTAAGACTTAGATAAAAAGGAGGGATTTCACTATCTTCAGGAGCTCCTTCTAAGGCTAGACCAAAAAGGATTGCTGGCTCATCATCAACCACTTTAACTGTATCAGACATATGGTCAACCTTAAGCATCTTTGCAATCTGAAATTTACATTTGTCATTCCTTACCAATTCAGTGAGGGGAATCACAATATTCAATTTAGAAATTTCATGTTCCAAACTAAAAAGATTAGATGGATTTTCTACCTATTTTGGAACGATGTCCTTCCTTTCTGTTTGGCCTTTAGCTGGAGATTCCTTATTGTGGCTTTCAATTTGCAATCCTTTGTCTTTCCTCACATTGCTAGTGGAGGTTTCATTTGTTCTATCCTGATTCAGTATGGCAATGTCTTGGTCTTTATTCTAGCCTGCAGGAGCAGTTTCTTTGCTTGTTGTGTTGTTTTGTAGATTTTGTCTTTTTTGAGTTAGAGTGACAGGTACATTTCTATTCCTCAAATTGTACTTATTTTGGAGATAACTGAGGGCATTCTAATATCCTATTTGGTACTCTTCAGTTTGAACAACCCATATATCTTCACTTGTGAACATGAATTGCTGATCACTTGGTATGAGAGAATCTTTAGAAAACTGATCTTCTTCTGTTAGGAAAGTAGGCACTTCATCTTCTTGAAAGAAGTGATTTGCTTCTACAATTTCTTTTCATCTTCTTCCTGACCTTTAGTATAATTTTGCTGAAATGGAGCTCTTACTTGACCTTGAGGATCTTGGTTTCACTGCTCTTTCTGTCGATTTCTGAATTGCTATTGTTGTTGTCCGTGAAAGTTAGGATTCCTCACTGAAGGTTCAACTTGTCAATCAGTTATGGATATTCTATCCATCAAACTCTCCATAGTTTTTATTATATTGTCAAGCTTTGCATGAGAAGATGATGCAGGCTCTTCTTTGAAGACAACTTTCTTCTCTGTCCTCTCTGGCTTTGATTTTGAATTCTTAATGAGCAATTTGGCTTCGACACTGACTGCATTTCACTGCATCTCTTCAAGAGTATAGTATCTCTTTCTCTGAGCTGGTAGGCCATGTCTAGATTGAAAGCATCAAGATAATGAAGAAGAGCCAGACCAGGAGGAGGCTTCATATCATCAGGTATGGAATTGTACACTATGTTGGGTGCAGGAATTACACTTAATTAAACTCCTCAACACTTAAATTGTCAACCCGGGGGATCCGTAAACTTAGAGATGAAGCACAGGCAATGCCAGAGATGGTATGAATGTCTCCAATATCAATCCCTACTTTCTTTAAAGGAAAGGTTGCAGAATCAAACTATAGAGGAAAAGTCAACTTGAATCGCCATAAATAATCTAAGATTGGAACAAAAGAAAATGCATTTGCAAAATAGATTTAGAAGAAAAGGGAAATCACTCTCGTTGATTATTGAATAACTACTGAGTGTGTGTTTCTTTCAACAAAGACACTTTAGCAGTATTTAATAGATGGGCCCTTCAAACCTGCTTATATAAAGATTTCCTTCTCACAAGAATCTATCTTGCACTAGTGCAGACTTCTTGCACTATTGCAGGAACAAAGATTTATGCCAAGGGTGTAAAATGATGTTTGTACTAAAAGTGCTTTTTCTTTCATGTAAGGGTCCAGACTTTCTCAAGTCCATAGAATTCAGTCCAAGCAACAAGAAACTAATTCTTGTGTCAGACTAGAGATTCTTACACTTTAACTTGTAAGCCTTGAAATCAATTCTTAACCACTGCAAGTGTTAGAAAGCCAAATTGCATAAAAGGGTGATTGTTTCTAAGTTTATCAAATTTCAAAAAGAAATAAACAATCCTTGTAATCTATGCTGTTATGAAATATCAATGAAAGCAAGAAATCTATTAGAAATAACTTAAAAAGAATTACTGCATCACACAATCTTGCACTGGTGCAAGAATGGTCCTTCTGCTTTAAACCAGGAAGAAAACTAAATCAAACAGATTTGCAGAAAGTGAATAGCACACCAACATGCACTAGTGCAGGTAATTTCTCCTGCTCAGACCAGGTGGGGAAAACCAATTGAAATTAGACACAAGAAAAGGAAATTTAATTACTTCATGTGGCAGATATGCTCTCACTCAAATAGGAATTTGAAGGCTGTAAAGTAAATCACACTTGATAGTTTAAAACATAAATTAAAAGGAACAGAAAAGAGGGAGAATGTGTTGGGTTGGCTGGGCCCTAGCCAACCAGCGCATTTCCCTTTTAATTAAAAAAACTGCTAAGCACTTGCTCAATATATCAGCATTCAAAACATGAAAGATACAATGTAGAATAGTAAGGTGGAGCTCTCCCTCTTCTTATTAAGTCATAAAGAGAATACATACATGATTACAATCTAGTCCAGATTGGGTGATAACAAAAGACAAGCCTGTTACTGCCTTCCTGGTTCTATCTTTGTTCTATACACTTACTTAATCATTCCTTCTTTTTACTGGTCCTATCTACATTTCTTCTTATATAGATCCTTGGCAGAGGGCCAAGAGGATCATTCATCTTGTTACATGCTGTTTACAGAATTTCGTTACAACAGATTGCATAATTGTTTACAAAATAAGCTTGCGGCCTTCAAAATTAGGCATTTTAACAAAACAGGCCATGGCTATCTTCAACTATCCATTTCTCCCAAATCCGACCTTAGCTACTCTATATTGCCTTGCTATCATATCTAGGACTAGGCTGCCTTCAGAGGTGTTCGACGGTCATGGCTAAGGCAGTGCAAAAATATGCAGCAATCAAGGGGGTCTGGATTTGCTGCTAAGATTCGCGTTGCAGGCACTGGTTCGAGATCTAATAATCACGGTGTTGGCACTGGTGTGAGATCCATTCTACACTAAAATCAGTGGTTAAGGTAAGCATTAACTATTAACTAACATAGGAGATATCGATGAGTTACAAAAGTAATTACAAGTGAGAAATCACGTAATAATAATTAATAAATGCTAAGTTTGAATTAAAAATGTAAAATATAAAGTAAATGTGAAATCCGTCATCATTCTTGCACTAGTGCAAGATGAGGGTGTAAATGATAGGTAAAACAGGGGTAAATGGTTATGGTTTTAGGACAGAAAGATGGTAAAAAAGGGTACAATTTAGGGGACTAACATCCTCCCATCCCTAAGCTATTGTGTGTCCTCACACAACTTCTTTACCTCTGCAAAAAACTCAAATTTTTGAGCAGTCCAACTCAATCCTGCTTTGGTGCATTATCCTCTGGCTACACTATTTCAACCTTCTTCTTCTTGATATGCCTTAACTTCTTTTCTACCTTCTTAAAACAATGTCCAGCCCGATACTTTCAGGTTTTGATTTCACTTTTCTTTTGCTTGAGCTCTGCCATTACTTCTCCTCTGCTTCGTTCATTCTCCTCCTGTGCCTTGGCCATAAATTGCTCCAAGTTTTGCACTCGAAGCTCCAATTTAGCTACCTGATTGGAAGGGGTTACCATCTGTTTTTCTCCCTCTGTTTCAATAGGGGCTGTAACTTCTTCAGGGACCTCTATGGTCATATCAGGGAATTTCCCTTCCTATGGTACCTCTTTCTCGGGGTCTTCTTCCTTTGGTTCCTCTTCCTCTGATTCTACTTTTTACTTTTCTCCCTCCGATTCCTCTTCTGGTTCTTCTTCTTCTATGGGTTCTGTTTCTTCTTTTGCGGGTTCCGCCTTCTCTCCTTTGGGTTCCTCTTCCTCTGCTTCTTCTTATTTTGTTTCTTCATTGTCTGGCTCCTCTCCTTCTAGCTCCTCTTCTTCTTCTGTGTCATCTTCTTCTCCTTCTTCTTCTGTTTCTAGTTCCTCCTATCCTGCTGGCACTTCTTCTTGCACTAGTTTAGGATGGAGTTCCGCACCCTGCGGGGGCTGTGGTTCTCCACCCGCTTCAGCATTTTTTCTCTTTTTTTAAGGCCTTTTTATAAATTTGGTTAGCAGAGTATCGTCTCCAACCTCTGCAATCTTCACTGCGTCTGCAAGGACCATCAGATTATCATACTCGGAGGCCTATGCCTGTGTAGAAGGAGTTTCTTCTATGGGTGCATGAACTTTTTCTTTGGCGGAGGACGAGGCCTTGCTCGTTGATTTTTCTAGCTATTTCCTTTTCGCACTAGTGCGAGAAGGAATTTCTTTTTGGCTCTTGCTTAGGCTCTTGCTTGTACTGGCAGGAGTCTCTATCTTCTTCCCCTCAGCTGACCCTTCGTGTAGCTGTTTCAACAACTCTTCCCACGACATGCCTTTCTTCTCCAGCTACTTCAGGACCAATATCTTGATCATCCCGTGATGGTATAACCTTGCATTGACCTGGTCCTCCCTTCCATCTTGTACACTTCTAGCCATTTTCTCCAGACTCTTCAAGAAGTAGGGGAAGTTCATCCTCTAGCGAATGTGTCGGCCCGCTTCAAAGTGTTGAAGCATTATGAAATGATACACCAAGGTATGGGTGTATCTCCCTTCGTCGATCACGAAATTCTGCAAGATAAACAGGAGGTCCTTCCATTGACCTAACAGGGCTTTATGCGGGACTCCTAGTTTCCAATCCACGTCTATATCTTTGTCCACAATGAAACATCGCTAGCATTTCCTTTCCAACTTCTGGTTTTTGAACCACTGTTCTCCCGTGTTCTCTAGATCTGTTGCAGCTGCTACAAACTCCTCTGTCACCTTGAATTTAAGTGGCCCCACTCTGAGTTGGCCATTCTTAAAACTCTTTGCAAACCGTAGGGTGACTTCTCTGTCATACCTATCAAATTTTTGCATGAACTGTAGGAAACCTGACACTCACAACAGTGAAAGACTGTTGCGGTATTCGACAGACTGTTCAATCTTGCTAAGGGATAGGGGTTCATTTAGGATGGGCGGCATTGTCGCTAGCGACTGAACAGTCTAGCTTTGAGACTTGCATGCGATGCCAGAGAAATCAGCCACCTTAAATAAAAACCAACCTTTTATCGACCGAATCACTGGTTCTCCCATTGTAGAATCTCATCATTTCTGTTCAGGTCTAATTGGTATGCGCGACAGTGATCTTAACAGTTAAGTGTGATATAATTACAGTGATGGGATGTTTAGAGTGAATAGAGGAGCGAGGTAATTATGAACTAATGACATTTAGGATCATGGTGGAGTGGGGTAGATTTCATGTAAGCAACAGTTACCACATCTTCACATTTCTTCATAATTAAAAAATCCTTAGCATTCATTAAAAAAAGTCATGATTTCTACTTAATAAAAACTTTGTACTTTTAATTAATTTCCTCCTATTTAACATAATAGCATTAATACTTATTGATGAAAAGAAAAAGACTTCATCTCATGTTTCATCATGACCACTTCCTCATGTCATCTGATAACTCGTACTATGTTGTTGATGAAGTGCATGCTTGTACTGGTCTTGCACCACTTTAAATCATATCGTTCTGTTGGTACTTTTTTATGCTCATCTCATTACATAGGACAACATTCTTGCTCTTGTGTGATGTTTCAGAGCAATCCTTTTGGTCTCCATATGCAAGACCCGCAATAAATTCGTTAGGTAAACTTGACTCGGGATAGAGTCAAAGTTGACCAGGTTAAACAGTGATGGTTTTGGGGCACATGGTATTGTGCACCCATAGTATTCTACCCATGGTATTATATGTAATGGAGCTTATAAAAGGCTAGAAGGACTTCATTGTAATGTGGGCCTAGAGGTGAGAAATGAAGGCTCACTTGGATGGATTGGCCAGGGTTTTGGCCAATGCTAATGAGATATCATTAGGTTGGGTTTTTTCCCTGGATTTAGGGTTTACCTAGATAAGCATGTGTGTTTATGTGTTTATGGTTGTTGCTGGTTATTTTTTATATTTATTCCTCTTAATAATTCTCCGTAATTAATTTGTGTTCTCGGGTAAATTTCTTAACAATTGGTATCGGAGCCAAATGTTGGCTTCAAAGGGACGCTTTTTTTGCCAAGGGTTTTATTGGCCTGGTGAATGAAAGAGATTTGTTTCACTGCACTAATGGATGTCTGGCTCTGGAGCCCATGTGAAAATTCTATGGAAAAATCAAAGGAGAGTGTAATGTGGAGAAGGTTTTGTTGTGGGCTAGTGCAGTGACAAGTTTCTGAAGTCCACAATGGTAAGTCCCAGAGAGAGGATCAAAGATATGGGCATAGAACAGTTATCGACAATGCCTTGAAAGAATCACTGAAATGAAGAGTTGATCATGGAAGAACAAGTAGAAGCATTGACTTTAGTGCCTCGATTTAGAAGAACAATGAGTCTGAAGAAAATGTGCATGCCCTTACTATGAGGTGAATCGTAGGTGGTCTGAAATTTGTGCTAGGCCCGGTGCCTACGTCCTTCACTCTTGGATTTGTGAGTGTGAATGGTATGAAGCAGAAAATGTAGGCGGAGGCATGGGAACTTGCACCAAAGGAAAATGAATGGCAATGGATTGATGCGGAGGTGGAGATATTGGTGGTCTACAAGCATCCAAGGGTGAAACTGTGGTGCTTCCTATGGGTTGACATTGCCATAGATTATGAAACAAACTGTGGTTGCAAAGCATATCCAGGTAAACAAGTTATGGGCAGACATACATGTGAAGCTGAAGCATTGAAGCTCGGATGCGTGCCGCTAAAGTTGTGTGGCTTGTTCTTAGCGATGAGATCGGACACTGTGGATGTACCACCATCCGATGGAAATATTGACTGCTCCAAAGAGCCTACAAATTCATTGGCATCGAATGATGAGATCCAGAAATATGTGTTCGGATTTGAGTGCAAGGTGAAGGATCATGAAAGCGAATCAAGAGCTCATGGACATTGCGTGAGATTCAATGGCGCAGTGGAGTATATTAAAAAGGACTGTGCCTATACGATATCAGTGTGTCTCGGAGGAGGAGATGAAGGTGAGGAAGCCTTCTATGGGGCTCATTGGGGATGCCAGGGTTGCTGTGCAACATATTCTCAAGGAGCCTCCAGAAAGAAGTCGGGAAGTAGAACAGTGAAGGCCAGGTTGCAGTTTCTGGTGGGAAGGATCGCCAGATATTTGAAGAAGGGGCTTTGTCGGACCTGGTTCGGCTCAGCGGGATCCCATTCTTACCGACTCCAATGGGCAAGGGGCTTATGCCTGATACACATGAGCTCTCTACAACTACAGCTCGGTTAATGGCAATCGGGCAGTGTGATGTTGCATTAATTGTGGGGGCGAGGCTTAATTGGATGTTGCATTTTGGAGAATCCTCGAGATGGTCTAAGGATGTGAAATTTATTCTAGTGGTGATGCCCAAGTTAGGTTTTGGGGCTTACACGATGAGAAACTTACCTACAAATAAAAATACATGGATTTCTCTCCCGTGGTTGTCTTCGGAATTGCGGGTTTGGACACTTTTATGAATGGGATCTATCATGGAGTTAATGGAGGTCAATGGGAGTGCATGACCTATGAAAATAGATCTGAAAGAAAAGAGAGGCGGTGATGCCCTGATGAAAGATGCTTCCAACAAGCGATTTGATAGAAGTTTTTGAGAAAATCAAATTGAGAGAGGATGGATCAGAATAACAGCAACAATAAACAAAAAAATTTAATGAAGTCAAAATTATTGCATGTAAATGGGAATACTACTGTAAGACCTAGTAAGGCATGTGTACCCCTAGGTAATCACTGGTAAAGTTTGGGCTAGAACTAAGTGATAGGGGGATGTTAGGTTAATAATACCCTAGGTAAAAACTTTGAGGGGGGTAAGGGCTAGAGTGAGAGGGGTTGTCTCACTTAGCAAGTTTTCCTGGAGTTAGTCGAGGAACCCCAAGTCAAGTTTAAGGGGGGAATCATTAGGTAAACTTGACTCGGGATAGAGTCCAAGTTGACCAGGTTAAACAAGTGATGGTTTTAGGGCACATGGTATTGTGCATCCATAGTATTCTGCCCGTGGTATTATATGTAATGGAGCTTATAAAAGGTTGGAAGGACTTCATTGTAAGGCAAGACCTGGAGGTGAGCGATGAAGGCTCACTTGGTTGGATTGGCCAGGGTTTTGGCCAATGCTAATGAGATCTTATTAGGTTGGGTTTTTCCCCGGATTTGGGGTTTTCCCAAATAAACATTTGTGTTTATGTGTTTATGGTTGTTGCTGGTTATTTCTTATATATATTCCTCTCAGTAATTATTTATGTTATGCAGTAAATTCTTAACAACTGGTATCAGAGCTAGATATTGGCTTCAAAGGGATTCTTTGATGCCAAGGGTTTATAGTTCCTGATGAGATCAATGAAGCCTTTTTTCATATCTAGGTCTGGAAATTAATGGTGGAACAATCCTATGTGGAAGAACCTCGAGGAGAATGTGCAGAAGAGAGTGCCGTAACTGCCAAGGATCGCAGTGCATTTGCGATATTTACCAGTTTGGAACATGCTGACGAATTGTTTGGGATTCATGCGGCTATTTAAAGAAGGTCATCAGAATAAAATTGTTCATGCGCCTTAGAAAATTGTTCGTTTTCTGTTACGTGAGGCCACCGGTGCTGGAGTCTACAAGGTTCTCGTCAGGCTTGCAGTTGGAGCGGTTTGATAGAAGTTTTTGAGAAAATCAAATTGACAGAGGATGGATCAGAATCGCAACAACAATAAACAAAAAAAAATTAATGAAGTCAAAATTATTTCATGTAAATGGGCATACTACTGTAAGACCTGGTAAGGCATGTGTACCCCTCGGTGATCGCCATTAAAGTCTAGTTAGACGTAGGTGATAAGGGGGATGTCGGGTTAATAATAACCCGGGTAAAAACTCTGAGGGGGGTAAGTGCTAGAGTGAGTGGGATTGTCTCACTTACCAGGTTTGGCTGGAGTTAGTCAAGGAACCCCAAGTCAAGTTTAAGGGGGGAATTGTTAGGTAAACTTGACTCAGGATAGAGTCAAAGTTGACCAAGTGAAACAGTGATGGTTTTGGGGCACCTGGTATTGTGCACCCATAGTATTCTGCCCATGGTATTATATGTAAAGGAGCTTATAAAAAGCTGAAAGGACTTCATTGTAATGTAAGACTTGGAGGTGAGCATTGAAAGGCTCACTTGGTTGAATTGGCCAGGGTTTTGGCCAATGCTAATGAGATCTTATTAGGTTGGGTTTTTCCCCGGATTTGGGGTTTTCCCAGA